>MU746819.1:0-10598 GCA_026770625.1 Nicotiana glauca
TCAACTATATCAATATTAATATCAAAATTCTTCAAATTTTTCACAGAATTCACATATTTAAACATAAAAATTTTCCGGCTACGCACCCGGACTGCGCACGCAAATCGAGGTAATATAAAATGAGATTTTCAAGGCCTCGAAAGCACGAAACAGATGAGGAATACAGGTGATGACCCTTTGGGTCGTCACAGACAAGCCTGTAGGGCGATCAAAAATCCGGTAAAACTATGCTTTTGATTAACTATCTAGATTCAACAAAACCCTCTATAATCAGTAGGAAAACTGATTAGGCATTGGTTCCCATTTTAATAACGCTTTGCATATGTTCTGATTTGTGTTCGCCTAGATATCCTGCCATTAGGACTTTTTTTAGATGTCTAAAACACTGTTGTCCGAGACGTGCATTTGTATGTTCTATTTGTGGAGGTAAAATGTGAGCCGTCTTAATTATTCTTTACTTGACCGTCCTAATTGTTTTGTTTGACGCCTATAGTTTTCTCCTTTTAATTACTATAGGAGAGTCTAGATCCACCCTAACTAGAAGTTCTAAAATACCTTCGGGACTATATAAGTAAAGGGACGGGTAGTGCATGCATACGATATATCTTAAGGTTGCTAGAACACTTTAAGATATGACAAATGGGAGGGAACTGGGTAGTAAATGATATGATGACCTGTGCGCCAATGCCACGTGTAACCCCTTTATTTGAGGAAGGCTTCCCGAGTATTGTACAGATGTGATCCTATAGGCCAACAAACCTAGGACCTCCCTCATCTTATTACTGCTTATTTGTTAAAATTCCTTCATCGTACATATGTGCTTAGACTGCTTTCCTGTCAAATTTTCTCTACCTTATATGTGTGCTTAGACTATCTATTTGTTAAAAGTTCGGTGGGGACTGGCCGTTGTGGACCGCAAGGGGTGCCTAATACCTTCCCCTCAAGGTTATTTAGAGCCCTTACCCTAATCTCTGGGAATACAAACTAGTTACATGAGTTAATTGCTCTAGGTGCCCTGTCGCACCTTAATCCGTTAGGTGGACTCTTCAAATTCAAATACCCAATTCCCAAAAGGAAATGAGTTATTCCCCCATGAATATCGAAATGCGGACTCCGCGAGGAAAAAAAGGGCACGACATCCCTTAAGAAAGCTGCCTAGGAGATCTATCGTAAGAAAAAGTCCAATTTTTTTTATTTTTTTCTTTTTAAAAAAATAAATAAATTAATCTACTAAAACTACTACTACTATACTACACCATTAATTCTACTAACTATACTATTAAAAATAAGAAAGTAGCTAACAATAAAAAGATAAGAAACTAACAATATAATAATTAATTCAATACAAACCATAGAAAATCTTCCATTCCGCACTTAAAAGGGTGCATTGTCCCCAATGCATAAATAAAGCAAAAATAACAAAGGTGAACAAGAAACTCTTTGAAAAGCCAAGACCGAAGCAATAGTAGCTCGCGGGGTATTCAGACTTCTCCTAAGGATGGTCCTTTGTGCAGGTACCTCACACTAGTTTCAATCATGTGCGTTGCTTCCTATACTCATAATAAATACTACAAAAATAACATAATAATAATAAGAAAAAAATAAAAACAAAAACAAAAACAAAAAACAGTAAAGCTGAGTTGCCTCCAATCAATTGCCTAATTGAACGTCACGGAACGACATGAACCACTTTGTACCTCCATCTCGAGCTTATGAAGTGGGCCTCTAATTTGGCTTCAAGTTTTTTGCTATACTCTTTTGGTGGGGATACATAGATAAGCTGGCCAAGTAATAAATTTTTCATTATGTACTTTTCGGTCTTTAGACGAGGAATGCAATTTTTGCTTTTTGGCACAACAAATTCAAGAATATAGGACTCTCATCCTCACCATTTGACTCCCCCATAGGCTCAAGTGGCTCGATTACTATCTTACTATCTAAGCACAATGTGAAAAATGATTGGAATGAGGTCTAATGCTCCCTAATTCATGAATTATACTACTATTTACATCCCCATATATACGCACACTCAAGTCTCCCAAAATAATGTTATCTACTCCCTCATATGACTCTGGAACACTCTTCTTAACATTGGCATCCTCAAGGAAAATATGGTCTAGTGATATGTATTCTTGTTTTAGCTCCTCAATTTGGTTTAGAAGTTTTTTCAGCTTCACACAACTCATCATTAAATTGTTGGGCGTTACACGCATCAATCTTTGCACTCAAATCCGCATCTAAGTTGTACACATCCAAGCCGAACCTGTCAATTTCTTGTGCAAGATCAACTCTCTCCTTAGACCAATCATTCACCAACGTTGTTAGTAAACAACGTCATTTTGCATATTCCCTTAATCGATAAAATTCATCACAATACCAACTGTTACTCCCATATTCAAATTCAGACTTCCAAGAGCTCAGGTCATGTCAAGCCCAAAAATAGGGGCAATAAAAGTCTTCCGTCAACCAAGCATTTTGATCAATAACCTTACCTCAGTATATTTTATCCCTAGAGGTCATGCTGAGTGAACATAAACACACTAAGAGAAAAATCAAATAATTATAAAAAAAAATATTTAAATTTTTTTTTATTTTATATAAAAGTAAAATTTTAATCTAAAACAACAGCTAATTCTAAGTCCCCGACAACGACGCCAAACACTTGTTGCGGTCAAATGTACACGCAAGTATACATCATCGTCAAGTAATAAAGTGATAAGATATTGTGTCAAACCCACGAGGACTTGTTATTAAAAATTAACTAAATTAGACTATCCTAATTATCTAACCAAGAATTAAACTCAAAAGTATTTGAATCTAAATTAATTAAAATAAAAAGAAAAACAAATATTGAACGCTAAACAAAGAAAAAGCATATTTTTATGATATTAATGTAATAATAATGATCTAGCGTCATGGAATCTAACAATCCTATTGTATTCTTCAAAAGAATTGACTAATTAATTTATCCGATTTATTGTTGACGAGGTTAATATTGCTCATAAGAATATGTCGATCTCTTATTCACCTATTCAGGCTAACCCAACACCTATATGTTTATAGAGTTAGAATCAACAAGAATGCATTTATAATTCCCGTATACTAATCAAGCAAGACAATTATTGTATGTCTATTCTAACCGCGAATTCATTCTCCGATGCCCGGGTTCAAGAACTTGCTCCACTCAATCCTATGTACAATCTAGAATTTTCACTTTTGAGTTCAATTCTATATTCAAAGATAGTATTCAATTGGTGATCAAGCAATCAAATAATTAAGCGCAAGATTGAATAAATAAACCAATACGATGAACTAGGAAATCAAAATCAAAATCCGAACTTATTCATGAAAGAACCACAACCCTAGAGCATGAAGTTTAGCTCCACATATACATAGTAGACAAACAATAAATCATACAAAGAAACATAAAAATTACTAAGGTTGGTGGAAGAAAGATGAAACCGGGCCTCCACGGCAGCTCTGTACTCTCTCTTCTTCAATAGTTCTTCTCAAAACGTTCTTCCCCTCCAAAATAGATTTAGACTTCTTTTTATACGATTTAGAAATATGTAATGCGGAATAACTTTATCCCGGGCGAAATAAGAAAAGTCCCGCACGCAGAATGTTAGAAGCAGTACGTTTTGTCGTTTTCACGTTCAATTGGTTTGCCTTTTAATCTTATAGCCTTCTTTCTTGTCTTACACTTGGGTTCCAAACACCAAAGGATGTCCCCTTCGTCTCCTTATTTTTTATTAGTTTTTTTTTTCCGTATTTTATTCAATTTTACTCCAAATCTCTTCATCTTCGCACTGTTTTATCCTTACATAATTAAAATATAATATTAAGTATAAAATAAATATAATTAATACTTAAAAGATGATTAAAAGTACTAGAACGTGAGGCAATAAAAGTTAATTATATGCATTTTCTGGACAAACATCAGGAGCCGCTTAGCGATCCTACAAGATATAGACAACTGGTTGGTAAATTAAATTACCGCACAGTGACTAAACCTGACCTTTCCTTTCGTGTGAGTGTTGTGAGTCAGTTTATGGATTCTCCATGTGATAGTCATTGGGATGCAATTGTCTACATTCTTCGATATATAAAATCAGCTCCAGACAAAAGATTATTGTTTGAGGATTGAGGCCGTGATCATATCGTTAGTTACTCAGATGCTGACCTTATGATAGACGTTCCACGTATGGATGTTGTGTTTTAGTAGGAGGTGATTTGGTGTCATAGAAGAGTAAGAAACAAAATGTGGTTGCTCGATCTAGTGTAGAAGGAGAATATCGAACAATGACTATAGCAACATGTGAGCTAGTTTGGATCAAACAGTTGCTCAAGGAATTGAAATTTGGTGAGATCAGCCAGAAGTAACTTGTGTGATAATCAAGGTACCCTTCATATTGCATCAAATCTGGTATTATGTGAGAGAACTAAACACATTGAGATTGACTGCACTTTGTCAGAGAAAAACATACTCTTAGAAGATATTGCTACAAAGTTTATGAAGTCGACTGATCAGTTTGCATATATTTTCATTAAGTCCCTCACCGGTCCTCGTAATTGTTAAAAATATAACAAACTCGATACATATGATTTATGTGCACCGATTTGAGAGGAAATATTAAATAGTTATGTAATTAATGTATAATTAATTCTAGTACCATATGAAATAGGAGTAGAATATATATATAATTTATAGTTATAAATAGAGCTCATTATAATACAAGGTAATTTGGTTGTCTAATTGGCTTCTCTATCACTAACTCCCCCAAAAGAGACTCCCATCTTGAAGTTAGTTCATAAATTCTTACCCGTTAAAAAATTTGTAAAATATTTTTGTGATTAAATCAATCTGTTGTATTACAATAAATGTAATATGCATATAGAGTGAAAATTTGTCTACATTGACTAAATTTATAAAAGGTATTATATTCTTAATACCTTATACTAACATTTACAAAATGCTTCGAACAATATGTTAGCAAAAAATATGTTTAACTTGTCAAACAGTAATAAATTGACAAAATAATTATTTTTAGGTTCTTTAATATAAGTACAGATATATATATTTATTCCAAAAAGAAATACTAAACTCTTAATTTACACGTTGCGTTCTCAAGAAATATAGTCGTCTTTAGACGGTCCACCTGCCAGTGCTCGTGGAGACTGGAGAGTTAAGGTAGAAAGCATCACTAGGAATTGCAATTACAGAGAGTTCAGTCAGTTGGCAAGAAAGTATGTGTATAGCCGTATTCATATGGAAAGCGCATCCGCTCTATCCCTTCCTCCTATTCCTCAACAGAGATGAATTCCACAATCGGTAAGCCGTTTTGAATTTCACGCACTTTTTTCTATTTATTCTATTCGACTTTGGTTGTCTAATGATTCCTTATTGTTGGAAGCCCCACAAAGCCTTTGGCATGGTGGGAAGATAGTGATATAGTTGGTGGAAGAGATGAAGTTGCTGGTGGGACTTGGCTGGCTTGTACTCGCTCCGGAAGAGTGGCTTTCCTTACTAATGTTCGGGAAATCAATTCAAATTCAGACGCCAAGAGTAGAGGAGAACTTCCTGTTCGATTCTTAAAGGTGCTTTCTCAGCAATACTAAGCACAGCACTCCACCTGTTTGTTTAATTGCCTGGAGCTTTGTTTTATTGATGTGAGTGTATACAAAAATGGGGAATCTTGCAAGTCTGCTGGGAGCTTTCAAGTCGTCTGTCCGATTTAGTTGTTTCCGAACTCTTGGAATATAGCTGGATGTTAACTAAGCATGTTTCTGGTTATGCATCCTTTTGTTTCTAATTAGTGAATTCCCGTTGATATTGCCCTTGCATTGGTACTTCCCAGATTCTAACGGAAATTTCTGAACTTGGTAAAAATAAGCCTCTTAGGTACTTCCTGTGTGATATATATTTTTGTGGGTTTGCAATTGCAGAGTCATAAGAGCCCACATGATTTTTCGGAGCAACTTTTGGGAGAAGCTGGTCAATATAATGGGTTTAATTTGATAGTAGCTGATCTTTGTTCGATGACCATGGTTTATATAACCAACCGACCAAACGACAACGGTATGTCCGTGACTGAGGTTTCAGCTGGTATTCATGTTTTATCAAATGCAACACTTGATACTCCGTGGCCAAAGGTAACAAATTGCTATGCTTCATCAAGGTCTTCTTCTTGATGATTTTGTTAAGACTATTGACACTTAAACCTTCATTGCAAGGCTGTGCTCATGGATATACCTTCCGTGATCTCAATGCTTTTACTAGCACTTAAAAAAGCACATGTAGGCCAACAAAGAAGACAAGTTCAATTGATGGTGGGGTCATTTAAGAACACATGCTTGACGGTGTTAAGCTGTTTTGATGGAATCGTTTTACCTCAATTAATCAAGAATGCCTCAACTAGATAAATTCACTTATTTCAAACTGGACCTAGCGCAGTCGTCTCCAACCCACTTGAATAATTTGAAATAATCTCATTGATTTCTATGAAAATCGGAAACTTATATTTCTCATTCACAAATCCATCTTTATTTATGCTACTAACTCTCAGTTTAGTCCTACTTTTGGTTTATTTTGTTACAAAAAATTGGAGGAAACTCAGTACCAAATTCTTGGTAATACTTGGTAAAGCTTATTTATGATTTCGTGCTGAACCCGGTAAACGAACAAATAGGTGATCTAAAATCATATAATGCTGATTATAATAAATCTAGTACTGAATACTGATGATAACTTTTTTCTATTTTACCAGTTGATCTCCAAGACTCTAAGGACATTATCAGTTAGACTTGACAGAATTTACAAAAAGATACTGATAATTATTTTGGAGGAGAGTAAATACCCTAGATTAACAATACCTATTCATTCTAGAGTTTCTGGTCTATACCAATTCTCCACTCCCTCACTCCCGGGCATCGTTAATATAATAATTAAAGATGCAATACCATGATCTATAGCAACTTTCTAGGCAAGAGTTCTGGGTGTTTTCATAGTGGGGAGAGGTGACCAGTTTTGTGAGGCAGTAATTTTGTTAAATCAAACCTAACCAGTCAAAGCAAAATACTCTTCTGGAGGTGGAAAGAATATGGAATATTCTTGAATTTAAATGTTTGGTTTATGCTGTCAATTATTGAGATATACAGGTCCACCACACATAGATGGAAAAGAGATTGACGAATAAAGGATCAGGCCATGGATATCATAAATTTATGTTAGCTACATGTAATTCTGGTAAAAGGAGATTCACTACCTAGATTAAGGGACAATGTTATCAGTTTATGATTAAGAAACTCACCTTGAGATCGTGATAAATAGTTTTAGGAGCTCTATGGTGTGACAAAACTTGACACAACTTAAATAGAATCAACTAAAAAGTTCTAAGAGCAATAAATCAGTTCAGAAAGTGACAGGTGCTTCAATTTCAAGTATCTACATGAACATAATCACAGCATTTCATATGGAAAATGTTTTTTGTCGTCACATACTTAATGCTCTCTTAAACTTCCTTTATGATGACATAGACTGTTAATCTAGGAGAAAAAATAGTGCAGCAAAATTTTGGTAAAAGAATTTATATCTATAACTGCCTATTTAGATCCATTAATACTAAGTCAAACTCTCGTGCCAAGATCAAAGAAGGATTAGGGAAAGAAAAGTGAAAACAGAGATCTATACGCCTAGCTTTATTGAAGCCCATTAACTTAAATGTAAAATCTTAACTTTCTCTACATCTGTTGGTTGGAACTGGTCTAACTTGTGATGTGGGATAATTTGAACACTCTTGCATTCTCATTGTTTTTCTAACTTGCAACTCAGTGTTTAAGTCATGATACTGATAGCATTTATCCTAATGCTTTAGGCTTCTATCAGTTGCTATCAAGTGCTTTTGCTTATTGTCAAAAGCACTTGACAACAAGCAAAAGATTATTAAGAGTGCCGTCGCCATTGGAATTTCTCTTTTATGCTGTTGCTTCCGTTCTTTTTTCGTTTCCAGTGGTTCAATGAGTGATAGATGCCTAAGATTATTAAAAGTGCCTTTGCCTCCATAATCTGAGTATCAAATTTGTAGTCTCAACGGCTGGAGTGCAGTTTCAAGCAATTATTAGATGAATATGGTGAATCTGAAGTTCCAATAGGACGGGCAGCTGAAAGAATAATGAGAGACATGACAAAACAAGACAGCAACCTGCCAGGCATCTATCCCCCTGACTGGGAGTACCAGCTGAGCTCCATATTCATTGATACTAAAACCTCTAAGGTATTACATTTACACCCCTCTTATTTTCAGCTTAAGGAAGTGCACACGTATTTGCCTGTTCCATTTTGATAAATTTTGCTTTCTAACGGCCGGTGCATAGGGGCGTTATGGTACAAGAAGCACTTCTTCACTGGCAGTGAGGAGTTCCGGTGAGGTAACATTTTATGAACTGTCTCTTGAGAAGGATGTATGGAAGGAGCAGCAGATGACCTTTATGATTGAGAAAATGATAGAAGGTGTTCTTTATGTATCCTAAGAAGTTCTTCAAACATGAAATACCAAGATCCAAACAAGAAAATGTTTGCGATCTTTCCCATGGACAAAGCGGCTGAGTTATCTTCCCCCGTCTTAAATCTACATAATCAAGTAATACTTCGGTTATCCTACAGTCATCCGTTTCTCTACGCCAGGACCTCCTTGCACAATCTGCTAGGGAAGATGAGGTGGTTTTGCTTAATAAGAGCATCATATTAAGTGTATATCTAAATCTTAGCTGCTGACACTAGAATAAGTGTTGTAATATGAATGTACTAGTAAGTGTCACTTGCCCAGCACTGATACTTAGTAATGAAGGACAGGATGAAAAGATGGGGGTCGTAACCTCCATTTTCCGTGTTATTCTTTTTCTTATTTTTGTTTGCTTGTCGATAAGCTTGTGAGGAATGCAGGTCCCGATAATTCTGTAGCCAGGGACGTCAATGGTATTTGTCATCTGTAGTCTAGGCAAACAACTGTATTATTGACGCATTTACTAGTATTTGTCATCTGTAATGGTAAATATAAGTGAGCTACGTTATAGTATATATTTAGGTGAAAATGCAGCAGTTGTTTGGGTGTCAATTTTTAAACATAATCGTCTTAAAAGAGCAACATAGACGTATTACTTATTTGCATTTTTCCCGCAGAAGGTTGCCGCCGGCAGTTGCAGGTGGAGGAAAAGACTTAGGTAGTCCCTTATGCATGCCTAATGGAGTAGTTTTTATTCCTTATCTATACTAGTGAATATAAAATATCTCTTATCTTTGTAAAAGAGGACAACTTTGATCTAATCCTTAACGGGAGAAACAAAGGTTACGTCAACTATTAAGCTAAATGTAAAGAAGACCGAAAACATTACTGATATGCCTGAGCAGGGAAAATCCTTAATATCTTCTCTTTGCTTTGCTGCCAAAATCCTTCTTCCAAAATCAAAGCTTTGCCTTCGGCTTTATTCTCCATTACCAACGATGTATATCAAAAGGAATGGTGCAACTGAAGCAAGCCCATTTGGTGAGAATCTATTTTACCTGCTAGTGTGCAGAATTTTTGCTTTAATTTTTTCCTTTATTTTTCTTTCTGGTTGTTGCTTTTTATCATAGGTTGATTTTAGGTCCTTTATATTTTTTATATTATTCCCAAATTGGAAAACTAATTTATTTTAAAAATTAAAGCATCTTTTTCTATTTTGTTTTAGGTTAGAAGAGAAGTAAAGGTTGGATGTTGTTCGAATTACTTTTGCTGTTGTTTTGGGATGATGTTCAAGTTACTGTTGGTGCTCCTTTTCTTTTCGGAACTGTATAGAATATGTAATTGCTGAAATTGTTGAAGACTTCTTGATGAAACTGATTGTTGTTGAAGAATTTTTGCAAAATTATTTCTGGTTGGATACTTCTTGTTAAATGTTTTTATACTTTTCAAATATTTGAATAGGATATACCCTTTTTGAGCAAACTGCTAACTATGTTTTGATGTTTTTATTATGAGATAGACTGTATGGAATAGGATGTTAATCCTTTAATGTATCAATTTATCTAGTCCAGAAATGTACTACTCTTCCATTCCCCATCTTTAACATAATATCCTTCTCAAATTCATCCCAAATTTGGGAAATGTACGGGCTAGATGATTTGGTCCTCATCTTGTCTCATTCTCATTCACTAGTAGTCGTACTCGCGCGATGCGCGGTCAGTATTAAACAATATTAGTTAAATTAAATTTTAATCGGACTTGTTTGAATATATTAGATTGTATTAGTTTAATAAATTTAAATTATCATCTTATTTGTCAAACGATATACCTAATAATAAAATCTCTATTAAACTAAAAAGACTTATATAGTTATTGAAGAAATTTTTTATTTTTTATTTTTCTTTATTATATTATCCGATCTTAGTAATTATACATTGTTAATAAAAATATTTATTAGCATATTACTTTATTTAATATTTTTGTCTCGTCGCCTTTTTTTTTTTGTAATATGAGAGAAGATAATATTTTATTAATCTTAAAAAAATTAATTTAAATTTTATTCTGTTGTTCTCGATAATATTATCTGAATTTTAATGA
>MU746820.1:3102-17224 GCA_026770625.1 Nicotiana glauca
CCGGAGTCGAAATCCGAGGTCTAGAACCTGAGTAAAAGAATTTTTCTGTTAAATTGTTTTTCTGAAATTATTAAGGAAAATGAAAATGAAAATTGATTAAAAGACTATGGTATCGGGCTCGTATTTTGGTTCCGACGCCCGGTACAAGTCTTATATATTGTTTAAGTGCTTCCTGTAAAGTTTGGTCGAAATCGGACGTCGTTTGACGTGTTTCGGACCTAAATGTCTAAAGTTGGAAATTTATGAATTTTGAAAGGAGAATTATGAGTTTTGAGGCTTGATTCCATGTAAATGATGTTATTTTGGCGATTTGATCGCGCGAGCAAGTTCGTAAGATGTTTTTGAGTCAGTGTGCATATTTGGTTTGGAGCCCCGAGGGATCGGGAGTGTTTCAGAGGTGTGTCGGGGTGGTTTTTCACTTAAAAACATAGCAGGTTTCCTTCAGCTGTTGCAGGCCAGGTTGTTCATCGCGTTCGCGGTCGCCCTTACGCGATCGCGATGCTGGCTTGGTCCCCTTCTACGCGTTCGCGAACCTATTCCCGCGTTCGCATAGTTATAGTCCCACCCTTCCTCGCGTTCGCGTTAGAGTCCACGCGTTCGCCTAGACCAAGTTCTGGACCCCCGCCTTTTTCCTCTTCGCGTTCGCATCCTCTTTCACGCGAACGCGATGCTTACCCTTCTTCCTTCATCGCGAATGCGACAGGTGTGTCACGAACGCGATGAACATTTTTTCCCAGCGAATTTTAAAGTTAAAAACAGAACCAGTGACGGGATTTTCATAATTATACACGAGACCCTTTCTTCTCCAAGCACTTAGGCGTCCATAGAAGCTCCCATTCGTCAAAACTTCTTGGGTAAGCATTGTTCCACTTATTTCTTTCAATTTTCTTCATTAATTACTGAAATCCTAGCCCTAAATCATGAAGTTTAAGGTAGAAATTATGGGTTTTGAGCAAAGTTAGGGTTTTGAGAATTTTGGGTAATTCAACCCCAACTTGGGGTCGAATCTTAAAACAAATTGTATCTTTGGACTCGTGGGGTTATGGGTGATTGAGTTTTGGTCCGAGCCTCGAGTTTGGACCATGTGGGCCCGGTGTCTAATTTCGGAATTTTTGGAATAATGCTAGGAAATTCATATCTAGGCTATGGGTTGTTACCATTGAGTCTTTATTGATATTATTAAATTGATTATACCTAGATATCACTGAATTGGAGGTTGAATCACGAGGTAAAGCAATAGTTGAGGATTAAGCGGATTTCAAGGCTTTGAGGTAAGTGTTTGGTCTAACCCTAGCTTGAGGGAATAGGAGTTGAGTCTTGTTGCTAATTGCTATGTGATCGAGTACGATGTATAGGCATGGTGACGAGTATCTATACATTGGTGTCTAGCATGACCGTGAGTCCTTATAATGTGATTATCATGAGCTGGCTGTGAATTCCATGTTATTGGAGGACGTCTATATATTGTGAATAACGTGTGAACAGTAAATGATCATTAAATTCTTTGGAGCGTTGGCTCAGAATAGTAAAGTGAATTATAAGATAAGTAAAGTAAAAGAAAAAAAAAGGGAAACGTTGTTGATTATTCCCTTGCCGGGACGTAAGTATTTAATGTATTCTCCCTTGCCGGGATGATTGAACTATTAATTGTGCTCCCTTGCCGGGATGATTGAGCTGTTAATTGTACTCCCTTGCCGGGATGTTTGCTATGTATTTGTCTGCTGTGTGTCCCTTTATTGTGACTGTTGTTTGGGGACTCAGACTGTTAAATGATATTGAGGAGCGGGTTGCACGCCGCAACAAATGATACTGAGGATCGGGTTGCGCGCCGCAACAATGATAAATGATAAATAATGTGGGTCGGGTTGCACGCCGCAACAGTGATATGTGGAGCGGGTTGCACGCCGCAACAATGGTAATTATGGAGCGGGTTGCACGCCGCAACAGTTGTTGATATCTGTGGTTATGTCTGAATATTGACTTCTTGTTTCATTGTGGACTTTAAGCTGTTTGGTTGTTACTCTGGATTACTGCTAATTGTATTTCCCCATAGCATGTTTCCCCCTCCCATGTTGTTAATTACTTGGTATTCGATTTCCGCTGTATATTTATAACTGCACAGGTTTATGTGGTGTCCAGTCTAGCCTCGTCACTACTTCGCCGGGGTTAGGCTAGACACTTACCAGCACATGGGGTCGGTTGTGCTGATACTACACTTCTGTGCATTTTTGCACAGGTCCAGGTTTTGAGCAGCAGCAGCAGCAGTAGTTCGGGAGCAGGATTTTATTATCACGAGACTGAGGTAGCCTTGCAGGCGTCCGCAGGCCCGGCGTCTCTTCTTATTTTTTTTATTTATACTGTTGCCTCATTGTTTCGAGACAAACAACTGTTATATTTCTTTTAGACCTTTATATGTAGTTTATTCTTAGTGGTTCGTGAGTATGTGACACCAAATCTTGGGTAGAGAATATTGTTGAGCCTTTCGTATTTATTTCAGACTTATAAAATTAGACTTCTGCAGTTATTGTTGTTATTATTAATGATGCTATAAATTGACAACACAATGGTTTTACTAATAGAAAAGGTAAGTAAGTTGGCTTGCCTAGCTTCCACGAGTAGGCGCCATCACGATCCCGATGGTGGGAAATTCGGGTCGTGACATTTATACTCTCTTTTATATAGTGGATTACTCATCTCTGCCCGCGGACGTAGGTCGATTGCCCAAACCACGTTAAATATTTGTTCCTCTTTTGGTATATTTGTCTTTCGTATTATGATTTATCATCTACCAAGTTTTATTTGCTAACTTTCGCATGACACCTAATTATTTCAATCCTAACAAGTGATAATAGAGACTGGTTCAAGTTAGTTTCATCTTGGTGAGTTTAGTTCTAGCCGCAACCTATTTGACGATATTCATTATTTTTGTCTGAGAAATTTGACCATAGTGCTATGCACGCTGACACAAACTTTGTGGTGGGGATTTGGAGATGCGACCTATTTAAGTCTATACAAAGAAGGTGGATCAAATTAGTTTTATCAGAAAATTCAGGCCAAGGGGGAGAATTATTAGGTGTCGTCCTAATTTTCTTACCATATTCAATTTTTTTATCTCTTTAAATAAAGGGCAACATGTTTACCATAATTGAGTTTTTCTTTACCTAGAAGAAAATTGTAAATCTCTCATATTTGGCTGGTCCTTTTTCTTGGGGGAAAAGGTTTGTACTTCTATCAATTGAGGGTCATTCTGTCTCATTCAGTAGCATCAATAACGTAGCCATATGGGGATTTAGAGTCTTGTTTAGGGAAAGAATTTTGGGACAAGTGTTAGCCTGCCACTTGTGTTTACCTCTTTATGAGGTTGATCCCTCGATATTTTGTTCTATCTTTATATAGTAGATTGCTCATCTCCACCAGTGGACGTAGGTCAATTGACCAAATTACGTTAAATATTTATGTCTCCATTGGTATATTTCTCTTTTGTTGTCGGGTTTATCGTCGTTTAATGTTCTAGCTTCCGCATGAAACCTGATTATTTCGATCCTAACAAGTAATATAAGAGCTAGGTTCAAGACAGGTTCATCTTGGCGGGTATAGTTCTAACCGCATCCTATTTGACGATATTCATGATTTTTGTCTGAGAAATTTGGCCAGAGTGCTACGCATGTTGAGATAAACTTTGTGATGGGGATTTGGAGATGCGACCCGTTGAAGGCTATATAAAGAATATGGTTCAAATTTATTTTGCCAGAAAATTCAGGCTAATCGAGAGATTTATTAGTTTTTGTCCTAATTTTGGGCCTAAGAGTCTTGTTTAGTGGGAGAATTTTGGGACAAGTATTAGCCTGCCACTTGTGTTTTCCTCTTTGTGAGATTGTTCTCTCGATTTTATGTACTCTCTTTTATATAGTGGATTACTCATCTCTGCCCGTGGACGTAGGTTAATTAACCGAACCACATTAAATGTTTGTGCCTCTTTTCGTATACTTCTTTTTTGTGGTCTGATTTATCTTTGTTCAAAGTTTTCATTGCTAGGTTTTGTATGACACCTAATTATTTCGATTCCAACCGGTGGTATCAAAGCCAGGTTTAAGATAGGTTCATCTTTGCGAGTTTAGTTCTAGCCGCAACCTATTTGACGATATTCATGATTTTGGTCTAAGAAATTTGACGGGAGCGCTACGCATACTAACACAAATTTCGTGGTGGGGATTTGGAGACGCAACCTGTTGAAGGCTGTATGAAGATGGTGGATCAAATTTGTTTTATCAGAAAATTCGGGCCAAGGGGGAGAATTGTTAGGTGTTGTCCTAATTTTCTTACCATATTCAGTTTTACTATCTCTAGAAGGAAAGGGCAACATGATTAACATAATTGGGTTTTTCTTTACCTATAAGGAAATTATAAATATCTCTTATTTGGCTAGTCCTTTTCTTGGTGGAAAAAGGTTTGTACTTCTATAAATTGAGGATCATTCTTTCTCATCAATAATGTAGCCATATGGGGCTTGAGAGTCTTGCTTAGGGAAAGAATTTCGGGACAGGTGTTAGTCTGTCACTTGTATTTGCCTCTTTGTAAGATTTTTCTCTCTACATTTACTACTCTCTTTTATATAGTGGATTGCTCATATCTGCCTGTGGACGTAGGTCAATTGAGAGAACTACGTTAAGTGTTTGTGTCTCTTCTAGTATATTACTATTTTGTTGTCTGATTTATCGTCGTTCAAGGCTTGTTTTGCTAGCTTCCGCATGATATCTGATTATTTTGATCCTAAGAAGTGGTATTAGAGCCAGGTTCAAGACAAATACATCTTGGCGAGTATAGTTCTAGCCGCAACTATTTGACGATATTCATAATTTTTGTTTGAGAATTTCGACCGGAGTGCTACGCACGTTTAGACAAACTTTTCGGTGGGGATTTGGAGATGTGATATGTTGAAGGCTATATGAAGAAGATGGGTCAAATTTGTTTTTCAGAAAATTCTGACCAAGGGAGAGATTTATTTGGTATTGAAACAATTTGCTTAATACACTTGATTTTCATATCTCTTGAAGAAAATGACAAAATGTTTACCATAATTGGATTTTTCTTTACCTAGAAGGAAATATTAAATTTCTCGTGTTTGGCTAGTCCTTTTCTTGAGGGAAAAAGCTTTATACTTCTGTAAATTGAGGATCCTTCCTTGTCATTCAGTAGCATCTACAATGTAGCCATATAGGACTTGAGAGTATTGTTTAGGGGGAGAATTTCGGGACCATTGTTAGCCTGCCATTTGTGTTTGCCTTTTTGTGAGGTTTTTTTTTCCATATTTTGTACTCTCTTTTATATAGTGGATTACTCTTCTCTTCCCATGGACGTTGGTCAATTTATCGAACCACGTTAAATGTTTGTGCCTCCTTTGGTATATTTCTCTTTTGTGATTTGATTTATCATAGTTCAAGTTTTTAATTGCTAGCTTTCGCATGACACCTAATTATTTTGATCTTAACACGTGGTATTAGATTCGGGTTCATGATAGGTTCATCTTGGCGAGTTTAGTTCTAGCCGCAAACTATTTGATGATATTTATGATTTTTGTCTGAGAAATTTGACCGGAGTGCTACGCACGCTGACACAAACTTCGTGGTGGGGATTTGGAGATGCGACCTGTTTAAGGCTATATGAAGAAGGTGGATCAAATTTGTTTTATTAGAAAATTAAGGCCAAGGGGGAGAATTATTAGGTGTTGTCCTAATTTTCTTACCATATTCAGTTTTCCTATCTCTTGAAATAAAGGGCAACATGTTTATCATAATTGGGTTTTTCTTTACCCAGAAAGAAATTATAAATCTCTCATATTTGGTAGGTCTTTTTTCTTGGGGGAAAAGGTTTGTACTTCTGTAAATTTAGGGTCATTCCTTCTCATTCGGTAGCATCCACAATGTAGCCATATGCGGCTGAGAGTCTTATTTAGGGAGAGAATTTTGGGACAAGTGTTAACCTGCTACTTGTGTTTGCCTCTTTGTGAGGTTGTTCTTTCAATATTTTGTACTCTCTTTTATATAGTAGATTGCTCATCTCCGCCTTTGGACGTAGGTCAATTGATCGAATTACGTTAAATGTTTGTGTCTCTTTTGGTGTATTTCTCTTTTGTTGTCTGATTTATCATCGTTTAAGGTATGCTTTGCTAGCTTCCGCATGAAACTTGATTATTTCGGTCCTAACTAGTGGTATAAGAGCCAGGTTAAAGACAGATTCATCTTGGTGGGTATAGCTCTAGCCGCAACCTATTTGACGATATTCATGATTTCAATCTGAGAAATTTGATCGAAGTGCTACGCACGTTGAGACAAAGTTTTTGGTGGGGATTTGGAGATGCGACCTGCTGAAGGCTATATGATAAATATGGGTCAATTTTGTTTTGTCACAAAATTCAGGCCAATGGAGAGATTTATTAGTTGTTCTCCTAATTTTCTTACCACATTTGATTTCCATATCTCTTGAAGGAAATGGTAACATATTTACCATAATTGAATTTTTCTTTACTTAGAAGGAAATAATAAATCTCTCATGTTTGACTAGTCCTTTTTCTTGGGGGAAAAAGCCTTATACTTCTGTAAATTAGGATCCTTCCTCCTCATTTAGTAGCATCTACAATCTAGCCATATAGGGCTTGAGAGTCTTATTTATGGGGAGAGTTTCGGGACAAGTGTTAGCTTGCCACTTGTGTTTGCCTCTTTGTGAGGTTTTTCTCTCGAATTTTTGTACTCTCTTTTATATAGTGGATTACTCATCTCTGCCTGTGGACGTAGGTTAATTGACCGAACCACGTTAAATATTTGTACCTCTTTTCGTATACTTCTCTTTTGTGGTCTGATTTATCGTCGTTCAAAGTTTTCGTTGCTAGCTTTCTCATGAAACCTAATTATTTCGATCCTAACCAGTGGTATCAGAGCCAGGTTCAAGATAGGTTCATCTTTGCGAGTTTAGTTCTAGCCGCAACGTATTTGACGATATTCATGATTTTCGTCTGAGAAATTTGACCGGAGTGCTATGCACACTAACAAAAACTTCATGGTGGGTATTTGGAGACGCGGCCTATTGAAGGCTATATGAAGAATGTGGATCAAATTTGTTTTATCTGAAAATTCAGACCAAGGGGGGAAATTGTTTGGTATTGTCCTAATTTTTTTTACCATATTTGATTTTCCTATCTCTTGAAGGAAAGGGCAACATGTTTACCATAATTGGGTTTTTCTTTACCTAGAAGAAAATTATAAATCTCTCTTATCTAGCTCGTCCTTTTTTTGGTGGAAAAAGGTTTGTACTTCCATAAATAGAGGATCATTCACTCTCATTCAGTAGCATCAATAATGTAGCCATATGGCATTTGAGAGTCTTGTTTAGGGAAAGAATTTCAGGGCAGCCTGCCACTTGTGTTTGCCTCTTTATGAGATTGTTCTCTCGATATTTTGTACTCTTTTTTATATAGTGGATTGCTCATCTCCGCCCATGGACATAGGTCAATTAACCGAACTACGTTAAATGTTTGTATCTCTTTTGGTATATTTCTCTTTTGTTGTCTGATTTATTGTCGTTCAAGGTTTGCTTTGCTTGCTTCCGCATGATACCTGATTATTATGATCCTAACAAGTGGTATTAGAGTCAGGTTGAAGACAGGTTCATCTTGGCGGGTATAGTTCTAGCCGTAACCTATTTGACAATATTCATGATATTTATCTGAGAAATTCGACTGGAGTGCTACGCATGTTGAGACAAACTTTGTGGTGGGGATTTGGAGATGCGACCTGTTGAAGGCTATATGAAGAAGATGAGTCAAATTTGTTTTGTTGGAGAATTCTGGCCAAGGGAGAGATTTATTAGGTGTTGTCCTAATTTTCTTACCACACTTGATTTTCATATCTATTTAAGAAAATGGCAACATGTTTACCATAATTGGATTTTTCTCTACCTAGAAGGAAATAATAACTAGTCCTTTTTCTTGGGGGAAAAAGCTTTGTACTTCTGTAAATTGAGGATCATTCCTTCTCATTCAGTAACATCTACAATATAGTCATATAGGGCTTGAGAGTCTTATTTATGGGTAGAATTTCGGGACAAGTGTTGCCCTGCCACTTGTGTTTTCCTCTTTATGAGGTTGTTCTCTTGATATTTTGTACTCTCTTTTATATAGTAGATTGCTCATCTCCGCCCGGGGATGTAGGTCAATTGACCGAACCACATTTAATGTTTGTGTTTCTTTTTGTATATTTCTCTTTTGTTGTCTGATTTGTCGTCATTCAAGGCTTGATTTGCTATCTTCCGCATGATATCAGATTATTTCTATCCTAATACATCGCTCTCATGACTAACCTTCGCCAATTTTTTTATTTGGTACCTCACACAACTGACTTTAGTTGTGTGAGGCTTTGTTTTGTCTCCCAACAAAAAGGGCCCAAGGTTGTTGACTCAAATGTGTAAGAATTGGATCCACTTTATTGTGAGATAATATAAAGCCTCACAAGACTAGTGTCAGTTATGTAAGGCGCATAATATTATTTTTCAACCTTCGCCATCACAAAGAGTACTAGGTCTCTTATACCTTCGTTGTCGCAATTAGACCTTCGCTATCACAAAACGTATATATTAGGTGTCCCTTATTTCCTATTAGTGATCGCGATGAACAAAATTTGTGTTGACCAGTCAACCGCTATTTCTCTTCTTCGCTATTGCGACCCTCTCTCGTTATCGCCATGCACAAAAATTGGTACAAGAAGAACAAAAAATTCGGCTAACTGTTGAAATTTTCCAAACTCATGCCAAATCCACCCGAGTGCCTCCACATTGGCAAAATAATAAGCCATAAAAAGTTAAATGGAAACAAAAAATCTATATTGGCAAATAAAGTTGTTGTTCTCTTATAAAGGGAGGATATAAGGACCTTCTTACCAAAGTCATTTGATTATCTACATATTGCACGATGCACACACAATACCACTACCACAGCTTCACCTCTTGCTCATTACTCTACAGTTGCTCCAGTTAAACTAGTCATTACTGTTAAAACACATTCTGAATCCCCGAATCTTACTTCTGTTCCTTCTAATTATGGTAGTTCTACTCTCGACAAGTCCAGAACATAATATAAACCAACTTCTACAAAGTCTCAAAACAAGATTTGGATCATAAATACAAAAAATGAGAGGTAGAGTTATTACAATTCTTCCAGTCCTAGGCTTTCTGATATTCCTGCAAGTAATCCTTTTGCGACTTCCTGACTTTTCTTGCAATACTTTAGTATAATATCACGGTAAAACAAAGGAAAGAAGAAAGAAATTAGAAATGAACATCAAGACCAGTGACTCCCCTGCATCTGACCTTCTTGATTCTAACTCCAACTCCACAATCGATATTTCCCTACTCACCTCCAATGATCCTCATCAACGCACTGAAGTCATCAACAACCTCAGCAAAGCTTGCAAGGTTGGGGATTTTTTTATGGTACTGTAGATATTGAGTCATATTTTTCTTTATATCTATGTCAAATATTTATTCTATTACATGGAGTAGATATTGAGTCATATTTTTTATGATACATACTTCTCTATGAATTTTTTATCGAATCATTTCTAATTTTTTTCTTTTTGAAATTAATGGTGAATTACAGATTATAAAATCTGAATTCAAAGAAGAAGAAGAAGAGAGTATCGACTAGAGAGAGGTTAGAGAGAGAATGAGTGGAGAAGAGAATAGAAATCTTATTAATTCTTGTAACACCAATTACACTGTTTGATCTATATATACATGTAGTTAATTGACTAATAATCTGAAGTTAACTAACAATTGGAAATGACTAGTGGATACAGTGAAATGACTAAATTGCCCTTATACATGAATGTCTAAGTTACCCCTATCTCAACACTCCCCCTCAAGCTAGGTGGTAAGGAAATGTTTAGAACTCCTAGCTTGGACATTAGATATTCATGTTGAACTCTGTTGAGACCTTTACTAAGAATATATGCAGGTTGATCTTTGCTAGGTATATACTTTGTTGCTATCAGACCATGTACTATTTTTTCTCTTATAAAGTGGCAATCTATTTCGATATGTTTGGTTCTCTCATGATATGCAGGATTAGCTGCAATCTGAATAGCTGCTTTACTATCACTGTATATTTCAATAGGTAAAGCTGCTTCCATGCCAATTTCTTTCTTCAGACCTTGTAGCCAAATAAGTTCAGCTACTGTGGCTGCAATACTCCTATATTCAGCCTCTGCAGAGCTCCTGGTCACTGTTGTTTGCTTTTTTGATTTCCAGGTCACTAATGAGTCTCCTATTTTGATTAAATATCCTATCACTGATTTCCTGGAAATAGGACATGCTGCCCAGTCTACATCACAATAGGCAGTGATGTTGTTATTGTTTGTGCTGGATAATAGAATTCCTCTTCCTGGTTGGTTCTTGATATATTTGACAATCCTTATTGATGCTTCCATATGTGATCTTTTAGGATGCTGTAAGAATTGACTGAGTGTTTGAACACTGAAGGAGATATCTGGCCTAGTCATTGTTAGATAGAGTAATCTGCCTATCAACCTTTGGTATGAGTTAATGTCTGCATATGGATCATCTGCAGGTTGATCTTTGCAGTGATCATCATATTCTTTGGTTGTCAGTTTTGCATTAGTGTCCAGTGGAGTAGCTATAGGTTTAGCAGCACTTAATCCAAGTTCTGATATAAGCTTTAGGGTGTATTTCCTTTGATGCATTAGTATTCCTTGTTTAGACCGTGCAAACTCAATGCCTAAGAAATATTTTAGCTCACCCAAATCTTTCATTTTAAACACTTGGTGTAACTTGTTCTTTGTTTCTTCAATCAACTTCAAGCTATCACCTGTTATTAACATGTCATCAACATATACCAATACCATAGTGATGCCCTTAGAATTCTTCTTTATGAATAAGAAGTGATCAAACTGACTCTGTTTGAAATCAGATTTTATTAAAGCTTCAGTCAACTTTGCATTCCACTGCCTTGGAGCTTGTTTTAAGCCATATAAGTATTTGATGAGTCTGCACACTTTCTCCCCCTGACTCTTAAATCCTTGTGGCAGTTTCATGTATATTTCATCATGTAAATCTTCTTGAAGAAATGCATTATATACATCCATTTGATGTATATGCCATTTTTCTTTTGCTGCAATTGCAAGAACTGTTCGGACAGTTTTCATTTTAATTACTGGAGAAAAAGTTTCTTGATAATCAATTCCTTCTTTTTAGTTGTACCCCTTTGCCACCAATCTAGCTTTAAACCTCTCAATTTCACCTGAGACCTTGTACTTTACTTTGGAAATCCACTTACACCCTATTGATATTTTTCTTCAGGCGATGTCACTATTTCTCATGTGTTATTGTTCTATAATGCATCTATTTCTGTCTTCATAGCCTCTATCCATCTAGGATCTCTTATTGCTTCTGCATAGTTTGTAGGCTCAGTAATATTTCAGGAGGTAGAATTAAATGCTCTATATGATGAAGACAAACCTTCATAGCTAATATAATCTGATATAGGATATGAAATCTCTTGATAAATATTGAGTGACACAAAATCACTTAGCCAAATAGGTGGTCTTTTTTCTCTGTCAGATATTTTTTGATTTACTGGCCTTGGGCTCTATATATAACCGGTAGTTGGCATTTCATATCTCTCAAAACCTCCACTTTGAGATTCTGGAACTACATTGTCTATAACTTGATTCTCACTGGAGTTATTTTGCATAGGATCAGGAGAATGGATAAGTTCAGTTTCCATACTAGTGTTTGAAGATTGGGCTGTTGCTGTCTTAGTAAGGATAGGTATATGATCAGAAATTGGTAAATTAAGGTTTTGTAACTGAGAATTTGGAGTAGGAAATATAGGAGTTGAACAGTCTTCTTTCCTTCTGAATGGGAAGACATCTTCTCTGAAGATTACATCTCTATTAACAAAAAACACTCTATCCTGTAAGTCATATAGCAGGTATCCTTTTTGAGTTTTAGAGTATCCCATATGAATTGCAGGTTTGGATCTTGAGGAGAGTTTGTCAAGTTGATGAGTTATCTTAGCATAGCATAGACATCCTAGTACTCTTAAGTGAGTATAGGAAGGAGGTTTCTGATATAGCCTTTCATAAGGAGTCTTATTATTGATGATAGTACTTGGAAGCCTGTTTATTATATAAACTGCTACAGTTATACAATGACCCCAAAACCTTATTGGTATTTTAGGGACCAAGGCTTCAAACTCTTCCCACATATCTTTCAATTTTGAGAAATATACTGACACAGATGCAGTACCTTGAGATAGAGTTACAATTTCTTTATGCAGATTAAAGGACCTTGAATCATCTACTTTATTAAATCTTTCAGACAAATCTTCCCAGACTACTTAGGCACATGAAGCATACATAATTCCCCCTAGAAGATTTTTGGAAACAGAGTTCATAATTCATGAGAGAACGATTGCATTTACTCTCTCCCAATCACTCCACAGAATTTCTGGAAAATTTTCTTTCTTGCATGAGCCATCAATTAGACCTAACTTATTTCTTCCTAACAGTGCAACACGCATAGATCGATTCTAGATTGAGTAATTTTCAATACCTGTGAGGTGAAATGAAATTATTTGAATTCCGCTCACATCAGCTGGCGATAAGAACAAAGGATGATTGTAATCTATTCCAGATGATTGATTTCCAGTTCCAACCGTTTGATTTACACTCCAGAATCAATTGCTCTCCTACATGTTGTTGAGACCCAGTTTTAAGACCTAGATTTCGTTCATTCGCCATTGACAAGATTTAACAAGAAACTCCATCGAATTTTCAGTAAACAACAGATTTAAGAAAATCAATAACACGAGCTTTAGAAATTCAAGCTTGTCCGCTCTGATACCATGAAATTAATGGTGAATTACAGATTATAAAATCTGAATTAAAGGAAGAAGAAGAAGAGGGTATCGACTAGAGAGAGGTTAGAGAGACAATGAGTGGAGAAGAGAATAGAAATCTTATTAATTCTTGTAACACCAATTACACTGTTTGATCTATATATACATGTAGTTAATTGACTAATAATTTGAAGTTACCTAACAATTGGAACTCCAATGACTAACGGATACAGTGAAATGACTAAATTGCCCTTACACATGAATGTATAAGTTACCCCTATCTCAATACTTTTCTTTCCCTTTCTTTTACAGTGATATTGTGTCGGAATATTGCAAGAAAAATTGGGAAGTAGCGAAAAGATTACTTGCAGGAATACCAGAGAGCCTAAGACTTGAAGAAATGTAATAAACCAATTCCTTTTTCTGGGTATTAATGATCAAAATCATATTTGGAAACTTTGTATAAGTTGGTACTGTTTTATTTTAGGACTTGTTGGTGTAACATAATTAGAAGAAATAGAGCTAGGATTTGATGATTCAGAAAGTGTTTTCACAATAATTGCTGGTTGAATAAGAGCAATCATTGCAGTGTGACAGACATGCGGTGAAGCTGTGGTAGTGGCCATTGATGTTATGTATATGTGCAATATATATGGAGATAAATATAATAATCAAATGGCTTTTTGTGACGACCCAAAGGGTCATCACTTGTTTTCCTCATATGTTCTGTGCTTCCGAGGCCTTGAAAACCTCATTTTCTATCGCCTCGATTTGCGTGCGTAGTCCAGGCGCGTAGCCAAAAAGTTTTTGTGTTGAAATATCTGAATTCTGTGGAAAATTTGAAGAATTTTGATATTAATATGATTATAGTTGACTTTGGTCAACATTTTTAGTAAACGGACCCGGACCCGAGATTGGACGGTCTCGGAAGGTCCGTAAAAAAATATGGGACTCGGGCATGTGCCAGGAGTCGAAATCCGAGATCTAGAACCTGAGTAAAAGAATTTTTCTATTAAATTATTTTTCTAAAATTATTAAGGAAAATGAAAATAAAAATTGATTAAAAGACTATGGTATCGGGCTCGTATTTTGGTTCCGACGTCCGGTACAAGTCTTATATATTGTTTAAGCGCTTCCTGTAAAGTTTGGTCGAAATCGGACGTCGTTTGACGTGTTTCGGACCTAAATGTCTAAAGTTGGAAGTTTATGAATTTT
>MU746820.1:35639-155375 GCA_026770625.1 Nicotiana glauca
TAACTATCTTGCTAACCACATGCCTAACTAAACTCACTAACTAACTGATGCCACATCAGCTTGCTATACTCTCAACACTCCCCTTCAAGATACTTTGAAAAATATTCTCGACCCCAAGATGACTCAATAGAACTCATGTTGTGCTTTGCCAATGCTCTTTGTTAGCAAATCTGCCAGTTGATCTTTTGTTGACAAGTAATGAGTTATGATCATTCGTTGACTTAGTTTTTTTCTTTCAAAATGGCAGTCTATGTCTATGTGTTTAGTTCATTCGTGAAATATAGGATTCACTGCAATCTGAATAGTAGCCTTACTGTCACAAAACAGATCAACAGGTTGGTGAAATTTAATCCCCAGTCATTAAACAAAGCTATCAGCCAAGTGATCTCAGCTACACAAGATGACATGTTTCTAAATTCAGCTTCAGTTGAACTTCTAGCTACAGTTTCTTTTTATTTTATTTTTTATTTCCACGATACTAAAGCTCCTCCAAACTTCCCAAGGTACCCTGTGGCATATTTTCCTGTTTGCTGGCAGAAGCTCAGTCTGAATCACAAAATGCCTGTAGTTGCTTGGTTTTTGCTGCTTGTATTAGGAGTCCTAAGCCTGGTGATGACTTTAGATACCTGACAATTCTCAGGGAAACCTTCATGTGATTGTTTTGGAGAATGCATATACTGACTAAATACTTGCACTCCAAAAGAAATATCTGGTCTGGTTATGGTTAAATACAATAGTCTTCCCATCAACCTTTGTTACTCACAAAGATTGTAACACCCCATAAATTCGGCTTAGATATGAATGAGTTAAAGGAGTAGTACGGTTATATTTTTAATATGTGAAGTCCCATCGGGATAATTATGGATGAAAATAGTTATTTCAAAATTAAGATGGAAAGTAAGGTGCATAAGATTTGACAAAATCGACTAAGTTTGCAAAAGGTCTGTCTTCCAGCAGATTTTAGTAAAAATGTGTAAGGAACTTAGGAAAAATAAAAACACGAAAGTTGTAGGCCTTTGAAATAGATTTTCAACGATATATTATGGAGCTCGAACGGATCTCTTTGCAAAATGTTATGCGCATTTTACAGAACAATATGCAATATACACGCCCTGTAGCGCACCCCTAGCGCAGCCGCGCTTCTTTTGAGGTAGTGTTACTGTCGTTTTGCATGGTCAGTAGTATGGTCAGTTCTTCAGGTACACGGGCACGCTCTTGGGGGTTCGTTTTAAAGCCATATTTCGTCCCCCACAGTCCCAAAACATAAAAACTTGCTCTAGAAAGGGGAACTCTAAAAAACCTAACTCCTTAAGGGTCCTTCCACTACCCAAGGTAAGTTCTAATGGTGATTCTAAGTTAATTTCAATTTTCCAATATCTTATTAACATGGTTAAACCTTCCATATCATTACATATACGATTGGGACATCATTGTGGAGAGAAGGAAGCCTAGAACTCGAATTAAAAGGGTTTGAAGTTGAAAAAGGTAATGTCTTCACCCTCTAATTGATTCTAGTATTGGTTTAATGATTATAAACCCTAGTTCATGAGATATGAGTTGATGGGTTTGATAGAAAAGCATGCACGTTTATAGGGTTGGGGTGTTGATTGTTGATTATTGGTTAAGGGTGTTGTCTACCTTATGGGTGATGAAGAATAATGTTGATTATAATCATTTGAGACTTAGATTTATCTAGGAACAAGAGAATGTGTTGTTGGGTGTAGAGGCACCATTTATACGGACTATGAATCTTTATTTTCACCATGTGTTTGATAAAATGCTTAATTGACTAAAACACGAGCATCATAGCTAATATGGAATCCCTTTGGCTTATATTGCTATAGATTAAAGTTGAAAGGGATGACAAACATTGTATTACACTCAAAGGAAGGAAGATAAGGTACGTAAGGCTAACTCTTTACGTTTGGGAATGTCTATGATTCTCCATACATCCCATTCATTATGACCATTACCAGTTTCCTTAGAAAGTAACTATGCCTTGGTTCCCTGAATAGTAGTAGAACTTCTATTCTCTAGATGGCATAGTTTCATAATCATTTGATATTCTATGAGTTTCAGTTACGACAAATCAACATATTATGAATACTCATCTCAGTCTAATCCTATTCACTATTCCAGTATCATGTAACTCTGTATGGCTTATTATTTTAGTATCATGTATTGCAGTATGATTCTCAGTTCTTGATTTTAACTTCCATAAAGTTGAACACCTGTATTTGGGTCTGAGGCCGTAGTTTATGCTTTATGCATTTTTGGTCCTGAGGCCGTAGTTATGTATACGTATACTTAGGTCTGAGGCCGTAGCTTGTGCACATATATATATTGGGCCCGAGGCCGTAGTTTATCAAATAAACAGGTTGTTCATCATTCAGAAGAGGGAGTATTCATATCCTTACTTCCTTATTCAGTTATCAGTTTATCAGCTAGCAGTTCAGTTTCAGTTTCAGTATTTACAGTTCTTTTCTTCAGTTGTTTTATATACCAATGTAGTTCAAATGTACTAACGTTCCTTTTTGCCCGAGGCCTGCATCTCGTGATGCAAGTTACGATTTACAGGTTGACGATTCCGCTTACTAGGACATCTCGTATCAGCTATTGCTGAGTCTTAGTCTTTCGGGTCCTTATCCCTCTTTTTTTAGTCATTATATTATTTTAGTTAACAAGGTATACCGGTGACCTTGTCCCGGTAAATAGTTAGCATTTTCAGTATTCTTTAGAGGCTTCATAGACTATAACCCAGTATGTCGGATATTAGCAGGTTTTCATGTGTTAGCCTTGTCGGCTACTTGTTTATACTTGCAGACCTTTTAGTATTTTTCGCATCTATGATATTTCAGTCATACTCTTTAGTAGATTATCATATTTTATATTTTCCTCAAGCTCTTAGTTATACCACATGTTGATCCAGCCATACAGTTGGTTCGCTTGGTCACATGCAGTCAGGCACCGAGTGTCGTGTTACACCCAAACCATAGTTCAGGGTGTGACAAAGCTTGGTATCAGAGTCCCAGGTTCAAGAGTCCTAGGGAGCCTATGAATCCATCTCCAGTGGGGTCTCTTTTATGTGTGTGTGCGCGCCACACATGTAATAGTTGATCACCAAGACATCTAGGATTGTTCCATTTCTTTTATACTCTAGATCGTGCAGTTAGAGCTATGCTTTCAGGAATCTTTCTAATGCGTATGAATTGCGTATTTCAGAAACATGCCTGCAAAAAGAAAGTACACCAGGAGGGCCTCAGCTACTAGCCAGGGGACCACGACTAATGCTGTTCAGGAGGATGACACTCCAGCCTATAGGGTTGCATCGGGCTCAGTGCCCAATGCTTCAGACATGGATGTCAGGGGAGCTATCCAGTTGCTCACCCAGATTGTTGCTACTCAGGATCAAAGGCAGGGAACAAGTGATGTTCATAAGATGGGTAGTTCCTGTCGACGCCCCATTTTCCTCACAAAATCGGATTTACGACATTTGGGAAGACAACTCTATTTCCGTTTGGGATTTGGGTTTTTTGATTTGAAGAGTCGCCACCTAATGATTAAGTGCATTAGGACACTAAGGGTTTTGAGTTGGAAAACCAGAGTTCGGGTAAGGGCTAGAAATTATCTGGAGGGGAAGGTGTTAGGAACCCCTCAAGATCCACTAGTGTGGTTCCCGGCCATGCTATGTTGTGACTTTAAATGCAAACAAGTATACAAATAATACCACACATAAGGGTAGCAAATAGGTACGTAACAAACATGTTGAAATTGAGGTCTAAGTGATCTCATAATTTGTTTAAGAAAAATGTCCAAGTGCAGAAATTGAAACAAAGAAATGCATAAACAAAAAATTTTAAAAGAAGAGAATAATGCAGTAAAAAGGAGGAATTTGGTGACTGAAATGAGATATAGAATTTTATTGATAAAATAATAATAGAGCTACATAAGGGAAGGGGCTCCTAAGTTTGTGAAACATATGGATCATCCACATAACACCGGTAGCCAATCGTACGCATGGTGTTATCGCGTGATCATCATCTCCATGCCTACCCTTCCCACCCCGTTAAGGTGTTAAGCGTGGAATGATATTGTTACCTACTGCATGCTATTACCCGTCCCACCTATCAGTCCCGGAGGAATTTGGGACTACTACTCCTAAAGGGGAGAGAACTTGGCTTTTCAGAGTTTACAAGGATAAAAAATCTAGGGCGACAGTCAAAACACATAATGCAGTTAAAGGGGAGCAACTAAAGGGTTAAACATGCCTCCTCATTTTAAGAAACAAATTGTTTAGCATGTCTTACACATACTGATTTAGTCTGAGTTAAATTAAGGCGTAGGATAGGTTGATTTACCACATATTTCCCAGATAGGGAGTCCAAATTAGTCATGCTTAGATGTAGTTGTTGAAAACTGACATAGTTGATTAATTACTTAACTATTTGCCTATGTGTTAAATGGGACCTATGGGCATGATATCTATTAATGGAGGAATAAAGTGATTGCAAAAAAAGAATTGTTGGTTGTAACCTCTGTGAGTGTTAAACAAATTACCACTGATTTTAAATTTAGGATCGAATGGGCGATGCAGATTTAGTTGATAGCTCATATAGGCATGCTCTCTAGGCGTTATTGATTTTATCGCTGTTATTGTCATGCAGAGATCCTATGGGCATGTCATCTATATGCAATTGGTTATTTTAACTCCTACGAGCAGATTTACCTTGTGACAAATGCATATGCAAAATGCAGGAAGTCCTATAGGCACATTATCTATATGATATGCAGAGTTTCAGCAACGATTTATGGGCATGGTATGAAATGCAGAAAACATATGTGTGATGACCCGGCCCGTCGTCACGTGAGTTACCGCCCCGTTTTCCTCATTTTATGCTTCTATATGTTTCATTATAGGTGGTTGGTGAATTTGAAGTAATTCGGATAGAGTTCGGTTAGAAATGAGACAATTAGTCTTTTTAAAAGAAAGTCAACCGGATGTTGACTTATGAGTTAGAGGGCTCGGAATGGATTCCCGATGATTCAACTAGTTTCGGGTGATGACTTGTGACGTAGGAGCGCAATCAGAGTTGAATTTGGAGGTCTGGTGTAGAATTAGGCTTGAATTGGCTAAGTTTGAATTTTGGCAAATTCTGGTGGGTAGGTGAGATTTTGATCTGTGGGTCGAAATGGAATTCCGAGAGTTTCAGTAGCTCCGTTAGGTGATTTTGGTTATGTCTGCAAATTTTCAGGTCATTCGGACATCGTTTGGTCGGGTTTTTGATTGAATACGCATTTCGGAAGTTTTGATGAAAACTAGGCTTGAATCCGATGTATTTATTGGTTTTAGTGTTGTTTGACGTGTTTTGAGGATTGGAACAAGTTTGAATAAAGTTATAGGATGTGTTGGTATTTTTGGTTGAGGTCCGAGGGGCCTTGGTGTGATTTCGGGTGGTTAAATGGGAAATTTGGAAGATGTTGCAGGTCTGAAACTTTTGGCCTTCTGTTGTTTCTGCATCTGCGGAAAAGGGAGCCGTAGAAGCGGTTCCGCAGATGCGGTGAGATGGCCGCATAAGCGGTCAGGCGTGGCCTAGGGAAATTCCGCATAAGCGGACTAAGGGTCGTTTTAGCGGTTCCGCTTAAGCGGATAATTCACCGCAGAAGCGGTCCCCCGAAATTTTAAGTGAGACCGCATAAGCGGCCCATTGGGTCGAAGAAGCGGTACTGTAGGTGCGGTTAAATGACCGCAGAAGCAGAAATCGGGCCTGTGTTTAATGAACAATGTTCGCGATTTTCAGAAGTTAAGAAAATATTTGGGACTTCGACTAGGGCTGTTCTTGGGCGATTTTGAGGAGGAATCGAAGGTGCTTTATCAGGTAAGAACAATTAGCCTCGAAATATGTTATTTTGGTGTAAAAACATTGATTAAATACTGAATTTCAAGGATTTAAAGGTTAAAAATGGAGGTTAGGGCTTGAAAATCAAGAGAGTTTAAATATGAGTTTGGAGGAGCAAACGAACTCCGATTTTTGTAAATTTGATATGCATACACTCGTGGCGAGATGAGGAATCCAGTAACGTAAATTTCGGAATTTTTCGAGAAGTGGGCTCGGGGCTCGGGTTTTGCCAACTTCGTGATTTCTAGTATTTTTCGAGTAATTTCGATTGGGTTATGTTTCTTTAGCATATAGTAATGTATTCATTGTGGTTTTGACTAGATTCGACGCGCGAGGAGGTCGATTCAAAAGGAAAGGGCATTGCGGACTAGCCTACAGCCGGTTTGAGGTGAGTAATAGATGTAGATGATGACCTGAGAGTTTGAAACCCCGGTATCTCACATTGTGACGCTGTATTGAGGCGAGACACGTACTCTACTGTGAGTGTGGGGTCGTTTGTGGACGGGACTATGACTTAGTTCGTCCGAGAGATGTCTATACTGTGGTATATGCCTAGAAATTGGCTAGCAAACATCCTACTTGGATTGTTATGAGCATATTTGGGCTGCGAGATAACTATTTGGATCCCTTAGGAATTATTATCACTGCTTCCATGATATTGAGCATGTTCCCATGATATCTGTCCTGAGTTAAATATTGTCTAAAAATGAGTAGAAATCTTCTAAGGCTTTAATCACTTAAACTATAATACCTGTTAAATGGAATCGAAAATGGTAATTGATTGTGCCCGTGTGGCTTGCTTGCATATATATATATATATATGGACTGATTGTGGATCGGGATGCATGACGCAGCAAATGCTACTATGTCATTGCGCTTGGGCTGTAGGAGCCCCTCCGGAGTCTGAACCCCCATAGTGAGCACGGGTACCCTATGGATCGGGTTGTACGCCGCAGCGGTCATGTGTATTGCATTGCATTCATACATTGATATCTGTCTGTCATTGATTTATTATTGCTTATTGTTAAATGTGCTAAGAGGATAGTTTCAGCTTTACATTGTGGTATTTCGGGATTTCTTACTTTCAACCATTATATATGTCTATTACTACTGAGTTGGAAGTACTCACTTTACTCCCTGCACCATGTGTGCAGATTCAGGTAATCCGAAGACTTAGCTGAGCAGTCGCTGTCTTCCAGAGTTTATCGGAGTTGTCGAGGTAGCTGCCTGACATTCGCAGGACCCGACTTCTCCTCTTTTATTCTGTTTTATTTCCGCATTCCAGACTTTTGAGAACAAGCCTAAGTCCAAGCTGGACGAAACAGAAGCAGTAAATTTGGGAGACACCGAGACTGTCAAAGAGACTCGCATCAGCATTTACTTGTCACCGACAAAGAAGGAAGAGTACATTCGGTTCCTAAGAGAGTATGACGACATTTTCGCATGGTCATATGATGACATGACCCGTTTGAGCACGTCCATAGTGGCTCACAAGCTACCTATTAATCCCATGTGTCAACCAGTCAAATAGAAACTTAGAAAGTTCAAACCAGACATGAGTTTGAAAATTAAGGAGGAGGTTACCAAGCTGATCAAAGCCAAAGTTCTCATGGTGGTTGAGTACCCAACTTGGTTAGCTAGCTAATATTGTGCTAGTTCTGAAAAAGTGTTGGAAGGTCAGAGTATGGGTTGACTACCGGGATTTAAATAGAGCAAGTCCCAAGGATGACTTCCCACTACCGAACATTCACATATTGATCGACAAATGCACCAAGCATGAACTCCAATCCTTTGTGGATTGCTTCCCGGATTATCACCAAATGTGGATGGATGAATAAGATGTAGAGAAGACAATGTTTACTACACCATGGGTGTATACTGTTAAAAGATGATGTTATTCGATTTGAAGGATGCTGTGGCCACTTACATAAGAGCTATGACAGCCATCATCCATGATATGATACACAAAGAAATGGAGGTGTATGTGGACGAATTCATTATCAAATCCAAGAGGGCGGCAGATCACATAGCGAACCTGACGAAGTTCTTTGATAGACTAAGGAGGTACAACTTGAAATTAAACCCTGCAAAGTGTGCATTCGGAGTTCCCGTAGGAAATTTATTGGGATTCATCGTCAGTCATCAAGGGATCAAGCTGGATCCGTCTAAAGTTAAATCCGTCCAGGAGTTACCGCCACCTAAGAGGAAAAAGGATGTGATGAGCTTTCTAGGATGTCTCAACTATATCAGCCGCTTCATAGAATATTCCACAATCATATGTGAACCCATCTTTAAGATGCTAAGAAAAGTTGCCGAAACAAGCTGGACTGAGGATTGTCATAAAGCTTTTTAAAATCAAGGAGTACCTATCCACACCGCTAGTTTTGGTCCCGCCAGAACCGGGCCGACCTTTGTTACTCTATCTGTCTGTATTGGAAGGAGACTTTGGATGTGTTTTGGGATAACATGATGAGACAGGAAGGAAGGAGCAGGCCATATACTACCTTAGTAAGAAGTTCACACCTTACGAAGCACGATACTCCATGCTGGAACGCACTTTCTGTGCTTTGACTTGGATAGCTTAGAAATTGAGGCACTACTTCTGTGCCTACACCACATACCTCATATCCAGGATGGACCCTCTGAAGTACATATTTCAGAAACCCATGCTGACTAGGAAGTTAGCTAAGTGGCAGATACTACTAAGTGATTTCGATATTGTCTATGCAACTAAAATGTCAGTCGAGGGACAAGCATTGGCAGATAACCTTGCTAAGAATCCGATGGGAGGAGCATACGAACATTTAAAAACATATTTTCCTGATGAAGAAGTGTCATTTGTAGAGGAAGACATTACCGAAGCATATGACAGTTGGAGGATGTTCTTTGATGGAGCTGCGAATTTCAAAGGAATAGGCATTGGAGCAGTTTTGGTATCAGAAATGGGTCAGCATTATCCGGTATCTACTTAACTCATATTTCCCTGCACCAACAACATGGAAAAGTATGAAGCCTGCATATTATGACTCAACATGGCAGTTGACATGAACATTAAAGAGCTGCTGGTGATCGCTGATTCAGATTTGCTTGTGCACCAAGTACAAGGAGAATGAGCCACCAAGAATTCCAAGATATTGCCATATCTGCACCATGTGCAAGAATTGAGAAAGAGATTCACAAAGATAGACTTCCGACATGTGCTTAGAATTTAGAATAATTTTGCCGATGCATTGGCCACTTTGTCATCTATGATACAACATCCAGATAAGAATTATATCGATCTCATTCCGGTGAAGATCCATAATCAGTCGGTATATTGTGCTCATGTTGAAGAATAAATAGATGGAAAACCTTGGTTCCATGACATTAAGGAGTATTTATCGAAGGTATAATACTCGAAGCATGCAAGTCACCCTAAAAAATGCGCACTTCGGAGATTGTCAAGTTACTTCTTCCACAATGGAGGGAACTTGTACATAAGAACTCCTGATTTGGGTTTACTAAGGTGTGTCGGCCCAAAGGAAGCTTCTAATCTACTTGAGGATGTGCATGCCGGGACCTGTGGCCCACACATAAATGGTTTCGTCTTGGCTAAGACAATACTCAGGGCAGGTTACTTTTGTTTGACCATGGAAACAGATTGCATCCAGTATGTCAGAAAATTCTTTCAATGTCAAGTGCATGACGATATGATAAAAGTGCCGCCAAACAAGCTCAATGCAACAAGCTCACCTTGGTCATTCGCTGCCTGGGAAATGGATATTATTGGTCCAATTGAGCCCACCTTTTCAAATGAACACAGGTTTATTCTGGTAGCCATTGATTACTTCACAAAATGGGTAGAGGCTGCATCTTACAAAGCTGTAACTAAGAAAGTCATCGTAGATTTTGTCAAGGACCGTATTGTATGCCGATTCGGAGTTCCAAGTCCATTATTACTGATAATGCCGCCAATCTCAACAGTGATCTAATGAAATATATGTGTGAAACTTTCAAAATCAAGCGTAAGAATTCCACATCCTACAGATCTCAGATGAATGGAGGCGTAGAAGCCGCCAACAAAAACATCAAGAAGATACTAAGGAAAATGGTAGAGATTCACAAACAATGGCATGAAAAGTTACCTTTTGCTTTATTGGGATGCCGCACTACAGTTTGCATATTAATGTGGGCAACTCCCTACATGTTTGTTTATGGTACCGAAGCTTTTCATCCCAGCCGAGGTGGAGATTCCTTCTTTAAGAACCATACAGGAAGCTGAACTCAGTGACGGAGAATGGATAATAAGTCGCTATGAACAATTGGCCCTTATCTATGGAAAGAGGAATAACAAAGTATGTCACGACTAACTTTATCTGAATAGAATGTCCAAAGCTTTCAACAAAAAGACCAAACCAATACAGTTCGTACCAAGGCAGCTGGTATTGAAGAAAATCTTCCCACATCAAGATGAAGCCAAAGAGAAATTCTCTCCCAACTGGCAAGGTCTGTACAAGGTTCACAGGGTACTGACAAGAAGAGCACTTATACTCGCAGAAATGGATGGAGAAATCTGGCCAAAATAAATCAATTCATACGCAGTCAAGAGAAACTAAGCCTAGATTATTTTACATTTCCTCATCTGATGTGATTGAACTACGCTTGACCTAATTCCTGTTTAAGCGGGAGATACGTAGGAAGCCTTATGGGTTCGGTCATATCATAATTAAATTTCCATTTTCCCCCAAGGCCAGAAATTGGGGAAAAATCTTGAGGACCCTCAAAATTCCGGAACAAGTCCAGCCAACGCCAACATATGTCAGATGGTTAGAAATCTATTAAGAAATTGGGGCAGAATTTTTAAGAAGGATTATCAAAATTTTGAAAAAAGTTCAGCAAGGCCTATTATTTGCAAACGGTCAAAAGATCATCTACCAAACTGGGGTAGAATTTTGAGGAGGACCCTCAAATCTCCCATATAAGAGAGCTGCAACACCTTTGAGATATGTTACAGTCACTAGTTCATCTAAAATTACTTGATATATCAATACGTTTCTAAAATGACTCTATTTTTATCTATAATTGCATATTTTCAAAAGCTTTATTTCCATAACAGTCGGGTGTTACCCAAGGGAACTCGAAAAGGCTTTCAAAATGGAGCAAAGCAAGGCCATCAGACGAAGGTACGAACCAACCTCCCCTCACAAAACTTACAATTGTACTTTGAATGCAGACACATCTGATGTAACTATAACATCCGCAAATATATGCACGTAGAAATATTACTATCAATCAGAAAATTAGACACCGAATATACATCTCAAACTAAGACAAATGCTACTCTTACTTACTACTTGCTCTACATGAGGCTAATCCCTGCATCCCTATTACATGAGGCTAATCATTGCCTCCCTATTGCATGAGGCTAATCCTTTCCTGCATACCTGTATAGGGCTAATCTTTTCCTCCATATTTGCATGAGGCTAATCCCTGCCTACCTATTTGCATAAGGCTAATCCCTAGTACGTATTGGCATGAGGCTAATCCTTGCCTCCATAACTGCATGAGGCTAATCCCTGCATCCTATTTGCATGAGGCTAATTACTGCCTCCCTATTTGTATGAGGCTAATCCTTGCCTGCCTATTTGCATGAGGCTAATCCTTGCCTACCTATTTGCATGAGGATAATCCCGGCCTCCATATCTGCATGAGCCTAAATCCTTGCCTCCATAACTGCATTAGGCTAATCCCTGCCTCCCTATTTGCACGAGGCTAATCCCTGCCTTTCTATTTGAATGAGGATAACCCCTGCCTCCCTATTTGCATGAAGCTAATACTTGTCTCCCTATTTGCATGAGGCTAATCCCTGCCTCCCTATTTGCCTGAGGCTAATCCCTGCCTCCCTATTTGCATGAGGCTAATCCCTACCTCCCTATCTGCACGAGGCTGATCCTTGCCTCCCAATTTGCATGAGGCTAATCCTTGCCTTCATAACTGCATGAGGTTAATCCTTGCCTCTCTATTTGCATGAGGCTAATCCTTGCCTCCATAACTGGATGAGGCTAATCTCTGCCTCCCTATTTTCATGAGGCTAGCCCTTGCCTCCATATCTGCAAGAGGTTAATCCCTGCCTCAATATCTACATGAGGCTAATCCCTGCCTCCACACTCGCATGTGACTAAGCACCGTCCCTTTTCGCATAAATATTGCTCTATTGTGTAGTACTATTTATTTTCATTTTGATTGGGCTAGGATCTGCCCTCCATTTCACAAGACTAAGCCTTGTGTTGTTAAAATCATATTATTGCATATCATGGGCTGAAATATCGCCAATCTATCCAAAGGTGTCATAGTCTAAAAGGCTTCATACTCATAGCCGGAAGACACCATGCCACGGCCTGAGGATCCCTTAAATTTGCATATAATTATTCAAAGGTGTCATGATTCAGAGGCACCACTTGTCATGGCCCAGGAACATCATTTCATGTCCTGCGAATCTCTCATCAAACAATTGATGGCCTAGGATATCATGGTCCGAGGATGTCATTTTTAACCGTCCGAAGACAACTTTCATGGTCCAAAGGAAATCTGCATCATGTTTAAATTTTTGCACAATTACATGTCAGTAGAATCTCTTTATCTGCAGGTGACTAGCAAGAAACCACTATCGTAATAGGAGTAACCTCGCTTTAGTTCCTCCAAACTATCTCAAACTTAACCGTTCACCATAACCGCTCTTGCATCTCGAGTCCGTTCTTATAATAACTTCAATGGTATATTCCGCCAATGAATCCAGAACTACACATGGCATGATTCCTATAAAACACTGATATGTAGGGAACTCGAAGATCGGTGTACGACCTCTATTTTTCAAAGCATCTCGCCGATCAAAATTGGCCATTATTTCTTTATCCGAAAACTCTTTCATTCTTCCCGGGTAAAGAGGGGCAGCTATTGATACCCAATTTTTCCTAAAAAATATTTCAAATTGCATATATGTCTTCAAAATCATGCATTGATTAGCAACTGATATTTTTCCACAATTTTCCTATATTTTTATTCATTTATCCAACATTTTTTTCCAATAAATAGTTACAAAATGGCATTACAAATAATTTCAAAAGCATTTCTTAATTTAATTTATTATTTATCGTCCTGTTTAAACCAAATTATTTCATAAGTAGCCAAATTGGCATCGTTTGGCTACAATTGCAATAATTTTACACTATTTATGACCGGAAATTAGATAATTGTATTTTAACAAACTACATAACCATTTTAAATTATTGTCTATGCATGAAATTCATTTTTTGTGATTATTAGCTATTTTTACAAATTATTCTAATTAATTTAAATTGGGTATTTAAAAAATAGCCCATCGTATTTCATTTTTGACCTAATTAAACGAGCCCCAAACCTCAATTGAATCAGCCCAATACCACGAAGCCCAATTCTTAAATCTACCCGGCCCAGTCCTGATTTAATCTTGGGCGTCGATCAATTTTGATCAACGGCCCAGATTCACTCTTTCCTAAATTAACCTAAGACCATACCCCCAAACCCTCATTCTCTCATCACTCTCGGCCATCACACCCTCTCATTCTCTCATAAACTCTCTCTGCTAACCCATGGCTCCTACTCGATGGCCGTTGGCTCATCGATATTAATGGTGGTTCTCTACTACCCCTAGCATCTATGGCTCCCCCATGCCCAGATTCTTGCCATCTCTGCGGTCCTCTAGGGACCAGTGGCTATTCTCTTCCCCCCTGGTTCTGTGCTCACCATTCTCAGGCCACTTTGGCCCGTCTGAGTAAGATCTTTCTATTTTTCGGCTGGATCCATGTCTTCTAAGCCGAAATATCTCTATCTCTAGGTTATCTCTCTCTAAAAACCTAATTTCATAGCTTGACCCTTTAGATCTACAACAGATCGCAGAGTATTTTGAGTTTATTTACTATTTTCCATGAGAATCTTTCCATTTTTTTTCAAAATATCTCTTCATCTTCATAACTAGGGTTTCTTAACCCTCATCAAAATGACTTTTTCTCTGATTTTAAATGTTATTCTACAATATTTATTGTGTTTAAACAATTTATTTAGGTTTTCCCTTTTACATGATTAACTATGTTAAGAACCCTAATTTTTTGGTTTTAATCCTGGGTTCTGAGACTATCTTTGCTTATTTCCTCATCTGATTTTTGTGTATGTCTATTTCTCATGCATACGTTCTGAGTCTCTATGATTTTCTACCCCCCTTATGCTCATTAGGGTTTCTGATTTTTTTTCTCCTGCCTATATTATGTTTACTTTGTTAATTGAACCAGATTTGTGGTAATTTCTTCGAATCATTACTATTTCTAATTGAATCCCTAATTTTTTGTAATTGATACCCTTTACTGATTGCTTATGGAAATATTCTTTACTGATTTTCGACCTTTAGTTTACTTCTTGCCTTATTACATGGCTGACTATGTTGTTAATTGATTCTTATATTATTTCCTTAACTAGAACCTTATGCACCTAGCCCAAATGGTTTACTTTGTGCCTACTATGTTTGAATTATTTTCTTATCCGTTATACTCCAGTTACACATTAATTTCTTTCTTTATTTGCTACATGTTCTTACCGTTTGAATTGAATCCCTTAATTAAAGGAGTGCTTGTACTAATTTTGCTCTAATTGGTTCTGAGTTCCATAATTACTGTTTAATTGTGATTCTTACCTTATTTTACCTAGTTTCAAACTACTATATATATATTTGCTCTTTCATTAACAGTCAACACACACGAACACATTAGTTAAAATTCTCTCACACTCAAAACTTTTCTACTGTCTTTCTATGTTTATTTGCTATTATTCTGAGTTAGCCGGCTGCAAGACAAGGATAATTATTGTGCTCTCCTATTCAACTTTGTGTTTACTATCTCTTTACAGATATGTTCTGATTTAAATTCAAGTCCCAAAACCAATATGTTTCTTTTACTGCTTCAGTTTATCATGTTTCTAATTTGTTTCTATCTATGGTTTTGTTGTTCAACATGTAATTGACATGTTTACATTATCACTTCATCTAGCGTGCTAGTCTAACCCTCTTAGGGCATTTCATAACATGTTCTACTCCCCTAGTGGTCCGTCTCAATGTGACTCTACCCTTTTTTGAATGCTTGTGTACTTGTTATCAAGTTTTGATATGCATTTACTTTGTAAAGTGATTTGTCACTTTAAGTGTGTGATTCTATGATTGGTTATGAAATTCATACTATGTTGATACCACTAGCTATCCCCTAATCCCATAAACCCCCACAAGAACTGCTATGCTCATGTATACTATTTGCATTATGTGTCCCCAATTCCCATCACCCCTGTGTGAGGGACTGCTATTTGAGTGTTGCTAAATCTGTCTTGGCTATATGTTTGACCTGCTGTTTGTTTGATTACACAACTCTTGTCAAAACTATTTTTACTGAACAAACTCTCTTATATACAAACCTATTTCTACTAAGTCTCTTTTCACACTTCTTTCCTGCTTAAACCTTTTCAAAACTATGTCAAGCACTCTCACTCTACTCTTAGGTCCTTAAGTTCTGGCCCCTTCAATATGTGACTGCTTAGGGATCCCTATGAGATCCTTCTGAACTCTGATGCATTGGAGCTGGCTCTTCCACACTGAACTTACTCAGTTATGGTTGTGAAATTAGAGTGTGAGCACTACCTGAGATCCCTTCAGGTCCTTAGGGATCTCTGACGCACCCAGATATGAGAAAGGCTATGAAACAATCTGGGCATTTGAGGTTCTGCAAATATGCGCCTATTCTCAGTCTCCCTGTGATGTAACTTCTTATTTTTCTTTATCTATGTAATTCATTTCAATATTGGTTTGTAATAATTATTTTAAACGAATATTGGGGTTGGCTAGTGAAATGGGGAGGGTGATATATGTTATCAATATCAATAGGTAGAAATCATACCTTGGGTTTACATTTCCTATATACGCATTAGAATCCATGTGTAGGACCAACACATTCAAAGCATATTATGCATTATATATCACGTTTTAGGTTTACTGCTTCAGCGTCTCATTTGACCTTATTTATCACTTAAAAATCCTGCTTTTGGGCTAAATAACAACATTAACACAAAACTGTTACTCCTATGCCTCTGGAAATCATGCTTAACAATGCTGTAACTCTCTGTGCATTTAGAAATCATGCTTCAGGAATTTTGCATATAAATCATTCTGCATTTTATATGTGCATATTGGATACCCTATTTTAGGATCTCTTTTATACTTACTCAGTCACACCTAGTTAAACAACTGATGTATGAAAAAGGACATAAAACAGTCTCACGTTTGATTATCCTGTTTAAGTAAAACTAGTCATAATCCATGTATATCTTTGCAACACTTAGAATAACATGCTTTGGGTAAAATAACTTCTAAAGTGTTTTAATAATACTGGTAACTGTTGTGCATTATCCTAAGCCTAGGCAAGTCTTAGGTAATCAACCTCTATAAAACTGGAAATTGTTCTTTGTGTTTACTACTTAGTTGTTAACAGGCTTAAAATTAGTAGGCAAACTGATTAGGGCCCCTGCTTCTGAGTTCATAAAATAAAACTGCATATTTTCTATGTTTTGATATTCACTTAGACATCATGTCTTAGGATACTGTTTAATAATACTGCCCCTGTTTGTGTTTGAGTTGTGCTGTTTACATGCATTATCTGTGGAGGTAAACCTAAGCCTCTAATTACTTCTTTCCTGCCTTTATTTGCTAATTTCCTATTTGTTCTTGCCTGTCGCCTAGTGTTTTCTCCTTTTAAACCTTAGGGGCCTGTCCAGAACTGCATATAGGTAGATGTCCTTATTTCCTCCAGGACCATAAAGAAGGGATGGGTAACAGCACATATAGAGATCGTTTAACAACACTCGCTTAAATAGCCGCTCAGTGATGGGAATGGGTAGATATGGAGATGATGACTACACATTCATGTCACATGTAGCCCCTCATTGAGGAGTGTTTACCGAGCATTGCATGGGGTGATCCTGTATGCTAAACAACCTAGGACCCCTCCTTTCTTAAATTCCTTTCGCTTGAAACTTCACTTTTTCTATTTATACACAACTTGTTCAAATTCTTTGTCTTATTATCTAAAGTCATACAATGTCCAACATGCTTTATTTGCAATTATGTGTTTCAACTACTTATTAGTTAAAGGACTAATTCATAACTATAAATTCGGTGGGGACCCACAGTTGTGGACCGAGAGAGATGCCTAACACCTTCCCCTCAAGGTTATTTCGAGCCCTTACCCTAAATCTCTAGTAATGCAAACCAATCCAAGAGTTAATCACGCTAGGTGCCCTAACGCACCATAATCCGTTAGTAAACACTTTTCAAAATACCTAATTCCCAAAAGGAAATGAGTTAATACCCCATAAATATCGAAACCCAGACCTTCTTCCTCGTAAAAAAAGGGGAGGGAAAAATAGGGAGCGACACACCCAATGGGAGTTTTTCCTTCAGGGAGATCCACTAAACTCCTTGCATTGTTCTCCTCAAGAAAAGCTATCTCTAGTCTCATTGCCTCAACCCACTTTGGATCTGCAACAACTTCCTTAAATGTAGAAGGTTCTACGGTAGAATAGTATGAGTTTAAGTTTGTCTTGTATGAAGATGTAAGTTGATCATATCTGACATATGAAGAAATGGGATAATCACAGTTGGAAACTTTGGTAGCAACATAGTCTTGTAACCAAAGAGGTTTCTTTACAGTTGTAGATGACTTTCTGAATGACTCAGTTGGCTGTGTTATAGTATAAGTATCAAGATTTGTGCCACAATTATCAACTGCTGTATCAAAAGGTGAATTTGAAGCACTAAGCTCCTCTATAGTGTCAGATGTAACATTAGGCTGATCTGCACTATTAGAAGGAATTGCGGGATTGGAAAGTGAACTTGAATCTCCTTCCTCTGGAACAGTGTTGGAAGGCTGGTAGGGAATGAGTGTGAAGTCTGGGATCTAAAATTCAAAAGAGATGTGATGTAGAGGGTGTGAAATGTTTAAAGGGGAACAAGTCTTCTTTTGAACACCACATTCCTGCTAACAAAGAATGTTTTAACATGAAAATCATAAAGTTTATACCCCTTTTGAGTAGAGGAATATCCCATTAGAGCTGTTGGAATAGCCCTGGCTGACATCTTATCAGTAACATTTTAACTTGAAGCATATGCAAGACAACCAAAGACCCTCAAATGATCAATACATGGAGGATGTAAGTGCTACAGTTGAAAAGATGATTTGTTTTATAGAATAATATAAGGTAGTCTGTTGAGAAGATATACTATTGTAGATACACATTCCCCCCAGAACATCATTGGTATTACCCCTTGAAACCTTAGTGATCTAGAAACATTGAAAATTGACCTATGTTTCCTTTCTACTACACCATTTTGCTGAGGTGTGTAGACATAGAAACTTTGGTGTATCATGCCATTTTCTTTAACTAATTCATCAAAATGTAAGTTAAAAATCTTACATCCAGTATTTGTTCTAAAAAATTGAACAGAATAGAAAATATTCTTTACCATAGCTAGGAATTTTCTCATATCAACAATAATTTCAGCTTTATTATTTAATAGGAATATCCAGGTGTACTTGGAAATGTCACGCCCTGAACCTAGGCCTGGACGTAACACAATACTCGGTGCCTCACTAAATGTGACCAATCGATCCAATTGGTTGGCTGAATCAACATGTGATATCATAACATACTGAATGTGGAAGATAAACTAACACATGCTGATATACTAAAAGTCTGAATGATATAAATCAAAGTGAAAAAATATTAAAACAAGTTTGAAACATATATGTATCCAACATTGCTTAACATGAAAAGCCTGAGACTCTGCTTAATTGTTACTCTAGTATATGAAGCCTCTAATGAAGTACAAAAAACACTGTCTATCTAAAAATACTGAAGACTGAAAGGTAATGAAAATTCCTCGAAATAATTAGGGATCACCAAATAGCTAGTATGAGAATCTTAGCACTCTAAATCATCAACCTGTAAATCATTACCTGCATCATGAGATGCAAGCCATGGGCAAAAGGGACGTCAGTACATTTGAATTGCACTGGTATGTAAAGTAACTGAAAGAAGAATTAAAAATGTTGAAACTGAAACTAAGCTGATAATTGAGAATTAATAATTGATAACTGAAATGATAACGATAGAAACTGAAACTGAAATGATAACCAATAACTGATAACTGTACTGATAACTGAACTGATAACTGGTAACTGAACTGATAACTGAAATGATAAAGGAAGTAAGGATATAAATACTCCCTCTTCTGAATGATGAAAAACCTATTTATCTGAATAAGCTACGGCCTCGGGCCCAATATATATATACAACAGCTACGACCTCAGGCCCAAGTATACATATACATAACTACGGCCTCAGTCCCAAATATGCATAAAGCATAAACTACGGCCTCAGGCCCAAACATGCATAAAGCACAAACTACAGCCTCAGGCCCAAACATGCATAAAGCATAAACTACGGCCTCCGGCCTAAGTATATGTGTTCAACATTCAGGAACTGAGAATCAAACTGCAATATATGATAGAGAAATACTGAATCACACCGAGTTACATGATAATGGAATATTGGATCCCACTGACTTACATAATACTGGAATACTGAATAGGAATAGACTGAGACATGTATTCTTAAACTGATTATGAACACTGAAACTTCAACTGTTTATGGCATACTGAGTAATCTATATTAAGACTCGGGGTCATCAAACCCACGTCTATATTGAATACACACTGAGCTCACAACGTTCAGAATGAAAGTGGTGAACGAGTTATGAAGCTAGAGAATAGAAGTTTTACAACTATTCAAGGAACTAGGCTTAACTATATTTCTGAGGCAATTGGTAACATCATAAAAGAAACATAGTGTAGGGAAAATCATTAAAATTCCCAAACATAGAGAGCTAGCCTCACATACCTTAACTTCCTGCTCTTGAGCGTAATACAACATTTGCCAACCCTTTCAACTTTAATATATATCAATACAAGTCAAAGGGATTCCATATTAGCAATAATTCTCATGTTCTGGTCAATTAAGCATTTCCTCAAACACTTGGTGACATAAAGCTTCATAGTCCTTATTAATGGTGTCTCTACACCAAAAAACTCATCATCTTGTTCCTAGATATATTCTAAAGTCTAAAATGATTATAATCTACATTATTCTTCATCACCCATATGATAAACAACACCCTTAACCATTAATCAACAATCAACACCCCAACCCTATAATAGTTCATACTTTTCTATCAAACCCATCAACTCATATTTCATGAAATAGGGTTTACAATCATTAAACCAATGCTAGAATCAATTAGAGGGTGAGGATATTACCTTTTTGAAGTTCAAACCGTTTGAATTCGAGTTCTAGGCTTCCTTTTTTCAACAATGATGTCCCAATCGAATATCTACTGATATGGAGGATTTACCCATGTTAATAAGATGTTGGGAAATTGAAATTAACTTAGAATTACCATTAAAATTTACCTTGGGTGGTGGAAGGACCCTTAAGGAGTTAGGTTTTTGAGAGTTCCCCTTTCTAGAGCAAGTTTTTATGTTTTGGGATTGTGGAGGACGTCCACAAGCGTGCCCGCGCACCTGAAGACCTGATCGCGCTACTGACCGGGCAAAACAGCAGTAACACTGCCTCAAAACAAGTGCGGCCGCACTAGGGGCGCGCTATAGGGCGCGCATATCGCATACTGTTCTGTAAAACGTGCATAACTTTTTGCACAGAGATCCGTTAGAGCTCCATAATATATCGTTGGAAATATATTTTAATGGCCTACAACTTTTGTGCTTTTAGTTTTCCTAAATTCCTTACAAATTTTCACTAAAACCTGCTGGAAGACAAACCTTCTTCAAACTTAATCGATTTTGTCAAATCTTATGTACCGTACTTTCCATCTTGATTTTGAAACAACTATTTTCACCCATAATAATACCGATGGAACTTCACATATTCAATAACCTTACTACTTCTTTAACTCATTCATACCTAAGCAAAATTTATGGGGTGTTATGGTATCTCCCCATTAGGATCATTCGTCCTCGAATGATTGTCCTGACTGTAACTTCTGCTAACTCCGGACCTTAAAGGGGTCTGGTGGAAATATGAAATTTCATTAACACTTGTATACTAAACTGAATGAATATATGATTACTAAACTATTGCGATACTGAACTGAATGACTACTGCATTGACTGAATATTGGTCTGCCATGGATACGTGAATACTGAACGAACATGAGTATATGAATATTGAACCGGCACGAATATTTGAGTAGTCTGAGTACTAAGCTGGCATGAATGTCTAAGTATTGGACTAACATGAGTAGCTGAGTATTGAGATGACATGAGTATCTGAGTACTGAACTGACATGAGTATCTGAGTACTCAATGACATAAATATTTGAGTACTGAACTGACATGAGTATCTGAGTACTGCAAACTTGAATGTTATAACATGACACATCAAATACTAGTTTTACCACCACTAATTATAGTGGCAACTCCAACTCATAGTTGATTGATCTTTTGTAGGATCATATACGACGTGATATATTTGGGACTGGGCTTTTCTTTCTTCCCAAATCTTATAACACCTTTCATAGGTGAAACTTTCAGAAACACCCTATCATCAACTTAGAACTCTAACATCTTCAAACGCTCTAGAATCAACTTGACTTTCTCCATAGTTTGATAGACCAAATTTGGTCCCAACAACTCCGCTTCACCAACTTAGGACCAAGTAATTGTCACTCTACACCTTTGCCCATAAAAATCATGATTTAAAAATGAGCTAGATAATCCAATTATAAGGTCCATATTTACCATCTCCGCTAAAGGATGTGTGTGTTTTGAGATAAACACTGGTTTTCTGCTGATCGACTTTCACTCACTGACAATTCAAACACTTGGCCACAAAGTCTACAACTTTCTTTTTTATGTCATTTCACCAATAAATCTCCTTGGTCATGATGCATATTTGGGGAACCTGGATGGAAAGAATATCAGGAATTATAGGCTTCTAACATGATCTTCCCTTTTTAAGTCCATCTATGTCTGGAACACACAATTTGCCTTGATACATCAAAGTACCATCATCTCCCCCTTATTTAAAAGTCATCATTTTATACTTGTTAATCTCCTCTTCAACTGCATCATGTAGGGATCATCAAAATTTTTCTCCTTCTCTTCGGCTACTAATGGGAACAAGTCATGTTCTAGACCACTTCTTCATCTTCAGATTCCGAAGTCAAACTCCTATATTGGCTAGTGAACTTCTTTTACCAGATTTCTCTTATCTACCTCAATCATGAGTTACACTTCCCACACTTTATCTCCATAAGCACTTCTTGAAAACACTTATAGCATTGTTGCGAGCTAAGTTTTTGACTTGTGCTCCAAAATTAGAGTCATCGTGCAATGGCACTACCCTCGCGATACAAACTTGGGCATGATTTTACAACTTTTTTTTGATAACTTTATATCAATAATTAAGATCCGTGATCATACTAATCACTTTGTGTTTCTTACACATGCTATACATAATTCCTGTGGTAATTATACAATTTCCTTCATTACCGAACTGATTTCCTTTTTCATATCCCATGCTAATTATTCGAGATTCAAATCTCCATCTGGACTTACTGATGGTTTTCACATCACCCCTTAGACCAAATGTCTTATACTTGTGGATCCTTCTCTTTTTGTTGGGATCCAAATAACTTTCCTTATTTTTTTTTGTAATTCTTTGCACTCTACGTCAATGACGACTCATCTTCCAACTTACTTCTGAGAAATCTTTCTTACTAGGGAAAACTCAATTATTCACTTAACGTAAAATTAATGTATTCACAACTATGATATACAATCTTAATAATTTAACTCTGCTCACACTGTCAATCCTGGAGAAAACCCCTTTCGATAACTCTTAAAGGCTATTCTTCTGTAGCTTGCTCTCTCACTGCCTAGCTGATTATGTTTCCCACTATCACTGTACTTCGGATTTAACTTAAACTCTTTGGGTTCTAACACACGTTTGGCATTTTAAACTATGAAACACTCACTATTGTTGACCAACCTAAGTAAATCAAATCGTATATCTACTAGCTGTGGTGAAATTGCTAATTCACTATATCTACTCAAAACTTACTTACTATTCTTTTACTAACCACCAGATTGCATCAGGTTTTCTAGTCCTCTTTGAATAACTAAAGTAAAACAGAAGATTATTCCTAAAATCCTTCACCATTCGACCCTATTCTATGGTCGTATACTATCTATTTTTTTTTTCTAAACTATGTGCATGGATCACGCTTAGGGAATTCATCTGTCGTAAACAAAATTGGAATATTTAAGCCCCAAACTTTCTTTACAATACAAAATAATATCATACTATAAACATCCGGGGTAATCATATAGTCACATAACTTAAGGGGAACTGCCATATCTTTTATCATACATTAATAACTGCTTCTTATAGCAACTTACTAACGTGGTACTTTCTGGTTGTAATATGAATAAATCTAAACAACTTAAAATCTTTCCCTCAAATTCACTACTGGCTGCTCTTGGTTCTCATTGCATACATCATATCTTCATATCATTTGCATGAGTTGTACAAAATCACATCTCTGTAATAAATAAAAATGGTTCTGACTCCTAGGTATTTTACCCTTAGGCTTTTTTCTGTCCAAATAGTGACCAATGTTAGGATCTAACATCTGAACTATCATCATCCAACTTGTGGCTCCATTTCCAAGAATTAAATAAAGTTGTTCTAGGAGGTAAAACACATATAAATACACTACCATGCGCAAACTTATCCTTCAAAGCATACCATCATCTGAAAGATCACTTCCTGCGCCATCCGGTGAGTCTTGATCTTAATCCAGACCTAAAATATGTGAAGGTTTCTCTATAGTCACTGTTACATACATTTTCTTTGAGAACCCATATACATCACTATATATACTTACAAGTCACCAGAAAATTTGATACACAAAAAATGGATATTTGGTAACCATATAAATAAATACTGGCATACTGAATAACCATAAACTTGCTAACTGAAAGACTGTATAACTGGAAACTGAGGTAAACTGATAACCATAAGACGTGGTAGCTGCTTTTGTACTTTCTGATAAGGTTATGCTCTAATCTATACTACTATTCATTGCATCCCATTTTTAATATCCTCTCAAGTCTCATATTTACCAACCTATATTCCATAATTATACCCCAATGGGTAATTATCATTTTTAGGAACTTAGGTTTCTCCTGCGCATCGCTTGGGCATCCAATACGTTTGGAATTTGATAGGAAGAGAAGGTTAACTATGGATCTAAGCTTCATGGCACGATCTATAGTAAAAAGAAATGATACAATCCTAGATGTCTTTGTAATTTACCGTTTATATGAGTGGCTGGCACACACATATAAAGGAAACTCCACTGGACACGGCTTCATAGACTCCCTAAGACTCTTAAACCTAGTGCTCCGATACCAAGATTTGTCATGCCTCAAACCTGGGCTTGGATGTAACACGACACTTGGTGTCGAACTACATGTGACCAAGAGAACCAACTGGCTGGCTGAATCAACATGTGATATCATAACTTACTGAATATGGAAGATAAACTAACACATGCTTATATACTGAAAGTCTAGATGATATAAATCAAAGTGTAGAGATATTAAAACAAGTCTGAAACATATATGTATACAACATTGCTTAACATGAAAAGCTTGAGACTCTGTCTAACTATTACTCTAGTCTATGAAGCCTCTAATGAAGTACTAAAAACACTCTATATCTAAAAATACTGAAGATTGTAAGGTAATGAAAATTCCCCAAAAGAAATGGGGATCACCAAATAGATGGTACGAGAATCCTAGTACTCTGAATCATCAACTTGAAAATTATTACCTGCATCGTGAGATGCAAGCCTCGGGTAAAAGGGACGTCAGTACATTTGAATTCCACTGGTATGTAAAGCAACTGAAAGAAAGAATTAAAAATGCTGAAACTAAAACTAAGCTGATAACTGAGAATTGATAATTATAACTGAAATGATAACTATTGAAACTGAAACTGAAATAATAACAGATAATGGACAACTGCACTGATAACTAATAACTGAACTGATAACTGGTAACTGAACTGTTAACTGATAATTTAAATTATAAAGGAAGTAAGGACATGAATACTCCCTCTTTTGAATGATGAACAACTTGTTTATCTAAATAAGCTACGGCCTCGGGCCCAATATATATGTCCACAAGCTACGGCCTCAGGCCCAAGTATACATATACATAATTATAGCCTCGGGCCCAAAAATGCATAAAGCATAAACTACGGACTCAGGCCCAAACATGCATAAAGCATAAACTACGGCCTTAGGCCCAAACATGCATAAAGTATAAACTACGGTCTCAGGCCGAAGTACAGGTGTTCAACATTTAGGAACTGAGAATCAAACTACAATACATGATAGCGAAATGCTGAATCACACTGAGTTACATGATACTGGAATATTGGATCACACTGAGTTACATAATACTAGAATACTGAATAGGACTATACTGAGACATGTATTCTTGAACTGATTATGAACATTGAAACTTAAACTTCTACGGAATACTGAGTAATCTATATTAAGACTTGGGGGCATCAAACCCAAGTCTATATTGAATACGCGCTGAGATCACAACATTCAGAGTGAAAGTTGTGAATGATATATGAAGCTAGAGAATAGAAGTTTTACAACTATTCAAGGAACTAGGTTTAACTATATTTCTGAGGCAATTGGTAACGTTGTAAAAGAAACGTAGTGTAGGGAGAATCATTATATTCCCAAACATAGAGATTTAGCCTCACAAACCTTTACTTCCTGCTCCTGAGTGTAATACAACGTTTGCCAACCCTTTCAACTTTAATTTATATCAATACAAATCAAAGGGATTCCATATTAGCAATAATTCTCATGTTTTGGTCACTTAAGCATTTCCTCAAACACTTGGTGAAATAAAGCTTCATAGTCCTTATTAATGGTGTCTCTACACCAAACAACCCATTCTCTTTTTCCTATATAAATTCTAAAGTCTCAAATGATTATAATCAACATATTATTCATCACCTATAAGGTAAACAACACCCTTAACCAATAATCAACAATAAACCGTTCATGCTTTTCTATCAAACCCATCAACTCATATCTCATGAACTAGGGTTTATAATCATTAAGCCAATGGTAGAATTAATTAGAGTGTGAAGACATTACCTTTTTGAAGTTCAAACCCTTTGAATTCGAGTTCTAGGCTTCCTTCTCTCAACAATGTTGTCCCAATCAAATATCTAATGATATGGAGGGTTTACCCATGTTAATAAGTTGTTGGGAAATTGAAATTAACTTAGAATCACCATTAGAACTTACCTTGGGTGGTGGAAGGACCCTTAAGGAGTTAGGTTTTTTGCGAGTTTCTTTTTATAGAGGAAGTTTTTATGTTTTGGGGTTGTGGGGGATGAAATATGGCTTTAAAACGATCCCCCACGAGCGTTCCCGTGCACCTGAATACCAGACCGAGCTAGTGACTATGCAATACGGTAGTAACACTGCCTCAAAACAAGCGCGACTGTGCTAGGGGCACGCTACAGGGCGCGTATATCGCATACTCTTATGTAAAACGCGCCTAACATTTTGCATAGAGATCCGTTCGAGTTCCACAATCTATCTTTGGAAAGATATTTCAATGTCCTACAACTTTCGTGTTTTAAGTTTTCCTAATTTCCCACATTTTCACTAAAACCTGCTGGAAGACAGACCTTCTGCACACTTTGCTGATTTTGTCAAATCTTATGCACCTTACTTTCCATCTTGATTTCAAAATAACTATTTTCATCCATAATCATCCCGATGGTACTTCACATGTTCAAAATATAACCTTACTACTCCTTTAGCTCATTCATACCTAAGCCGAATTTACGGGGTTTTACAGAAAAAATCATTTACTAATACTAGAATGTATCTCTTATCATCATGTGTAGGAACTCTATATGGAACCCAAACATCACTATGTACTATTTGAAAAGGTTTATTTGAACTAGTTGTACTTGTGAGAAATGAAAGTTTAGGCTGTTTTGCAAGTGGACACACTATGTAGTGATTTTTTTATCTGGCTTGGACTGTTTTTGAGACTCTATTTTTCTAAGAACATCAAGGGATGCATGACCTAGTCTATTGTGCCATACAGACAAAGGAACACTAATAGACACAGAAGAGCAAATGGAACTAGTTCTAATAGGCTGCTGTAACTGAGCTGGAGTTGAGGTCGGCATCAAGCAGTATAGCCCACAATTTTCTCTGATAATCCCCCTCACCTGTCCACTAAAGATCTCCTGAAAGAGACCGAAATCAGAAAAGAAAGCCACACAACACCTCAGTTCCTTTTTTTAATTGAGAGAAAGATAGAAAATTATACTTGAAGTTAGGGATTTGCAGAACATTCTAAATCTCTTGGTTTCTGATTGTGCTGGATATTCCTGTATTTGATATAGATACTACATTACGAGTGGGTAAATGTACTTTTCTACCTTTTAGGTTAGAGTCTCTATTAAGTTTGTTCAATAGAGTATAGTTTGCTACCATGTATTTAGTAGCCCCAGTGTCAACTATCAATATATCATCAACAACTCTAGATATGAAGGAAAATATACATGCTGTTGTTGTCGTTGGTTGTGTGGAACTTCCTTTCTCATTTAGCTTTCCGAGCATTTGTAAGATTTGATGACATTGTTCTAGAGTAAAATAAGGTGCTGAGATAAGTAGTTGTGGTTGTGGCCTAATCAAATCACCATTATAGCCTCCATTATTGTTCCTTGTAAGATTAACTGCTGAAATAGAATCCTGAGCTCCAGATGTGTGTATTTATGGATTAGTAGTCCCAGATCCTCCACTATTCCCTGCAAAGTTGGCTGCAGAGAAGGTGCATCCCTTTATTTTACTTTTAAAATCAGCTCGATATCCATTCAGCTTGAAATAATGTTCTCTCAAAATTATAATTTCTTCTAGGTTCTGATGAAAGCTACATCTAGCAAAGAAACACAAGCAGCAGATTCATGGCTTTCTATAGAAGCACCGGTATGAGTAATAGCTCTTTGACTCTCCCTCTCCAGTATCATCGAATACATTTTTTTAACAAAACTAGCAGGGATCATCATTAACAACTGACTTCTTGCTTGTTCATATGACTCATTAAGTCCTATGAGAAATTGCAGAAGCTTCAATCTCTCCAAAAACATAACAAACTCACGAGATTTCTCAGTCACACCCAGGAATTGGTGCTAGACTATCAAATTCTACCCACAACAAATGTAATATCAAAAAAATATGAGGAGATTGAGCTAGTACCTTGATTTACTATGGCAATACTTTTGTGAATCTGGAAAATGCTGGAGAGGTCAACCTTGTTGAATCTCTCTTTCAAATAATTCCACACAGTATTGGCACTCGAAGAGTAAACGATTCCACTGAGTAACTCTTGCGAAACACAATTTGTTATCTACGACAGCACTATCGCGCTGTATTTGTCCCAGAGTTCCACTAGATTTGGACTATAATTCTCTCGTTTACAATTTCTATCTATGAACCCTAACTTGTTTTGACCTAAAATGTCAATCCTTATAGCACAACTCGACACAGAGTGATTCTCTGGAACTCGTAGCTGCAATGAGATTAAAATTGTTCCTGAATTATCATTACCATTCAGAAATAGAGGATGATTGTGACCTAATTTTTCTGGAGCTTCGTTATCAGCTTCCGCTATTGATGAGCTCACGCACACACTGATGCCACGACCTGAAATCAACCATCGCATGGCGCCTATCGTGGAACTAGGTCAGCCTCAACTCAACAGCCTAATGTCTCGCCCCCTTTTTTCCTTGCAGAGTTTGGGTTTCGACATTTTAGGGACAACTCCTTTCTTTTTGGGAATTGGATATGAGATTTAAAGCGTTGCCACCCAATGGATTAAGGTGTATTACGGCGCCGAGAACAAATAACTCGTGTACTAGTTTACATCACCAGAGATTGGGTAAGGGCTCAAAATTACCTTGAAGGGAAGGTGTTAGGCACCCCTCGAGGTCCAAAACGGTGGGTTGCGGCCAAACTCAATTTAGGCGATTAGTCATAAAGCAATTTAAACAAATAGAGATTATTTTAAAAAAGGAATAAAGGGGTCCTAGGTTTATTAACCTATAGGATCACTTTTGTGAAATACTCGGTAACGTTCCTCAAGTAGAGGTGTTACGCGTAGCATTAGCGTACATGTCATCATATACTTTACTATTCGATTACCCTCCCCTTAATTATTACCTAAGCATTCTAACAACATTGAATATGTATCCTGTGCATGCGTGCACTACCCTTCCCTTACCTGTGGCCTTGGAGGTGTTACGGCCTCTACTTTAGGTGGTTCGAAACTCACCTATGGTTCTTCAAAGGAGAAAACTAAGCGACAAACAAAACAAGTAGGATTGTCATATAAACGATCACTTAAGGAGGCTCCTATTTACCTCCACATCTTGTTGTATGCATAAATCCTCATAGTTTAGACCCTATATCCCTTTACCTTTTTCAACACCCTAAACTCGACTTGTCAAGTTCTTGGGTTCCTCAACCATGTTCGTGATGAGCAGGTCCTTCTCGGCGGATTCTAGTGTATAGGAGATTGGTTGAGTGGAGTGAAGTAAGATTTCTATGTATATGGGGTTGTTTTGGTGGGTGCCAGGGATTTGGGTGTAGTGGTGGTCATTGGTCAAGTTTTGAGGATCAGGAATGGTCTATGGTGTGTTCTGAGGAGTGTGATAGGTAGTGGTGTGTGGGTACTGGCTTGGTTGATGATGGTGTTGAGGAGGAGTGCATACTGGTGGAGGATTGGGATTTTGTCGAGCAGTTGCATATTGATGGGGTAGAGAGGATTTTGCGGACATTGGTTTGGCGTATGTTGAGGAGGTGCTAGGTTTTGAGCAGTTTGTTGGTTAACGTCTGGGACGTTTACGGTGAGGGAGAGATTTGCCAAGTTGCAAGACACTCAAGTTCCCCTTGTAACTCCAGTATTTTCTGCTCCAATTACAGGACCAAATAATTCTGGGCCGGAGTACTCCGACCGTCTGAAATTTCAATATTCTCAGCATTTTCTTTTCAGATAACACTCAAATCATCCATCTTATATTATCCTCTGCTATTCGAATTACTCAGAGGGGGAGGAGGGGGAGGGCCTCTAGATTTGGTATGATATGTTGATGATGCCAGTGTGTGCGAACCAACCATAGGGGATAGGAATAATAAATATAAAGAAAAATAAAAGTTAAACAAGTCAGTAAGGATTCTAAAAATGTTTGCGATATTTAAACACATATTGCGGGATGTAAATTCACGTCCTAATTTGGGAGATTTCTTGTGCCCGAGGTAGGCCTAGCGACAAATAGATTTAGAGAATTTCACTGCCAATAATTGCCTCATTTCATTAATGTAAAAATAGATGTATCTAAAACGACAATAAATTAGATAAGTCACTAATGGCACTGGGCCTTATTACATTTGAAAATGCAAATAACCCTAATCTACTTGGTCCCAGCAGAAGCTTCTCCAGACTGGATGTTTTTGGCTTCATCGATCAAATTTCCCAGTTCGTGTAGGTTCAGCAGTAGGTATGCTCTTGCTAGACGTTCTCCTTCACTTCCTTCGATGTTCTGGAAATTGGTGACTCTCTTCCTCATTTCCCCCCCCCCAATTCCATCAAGATATACTCCAGATATTCAAACTTTTCGCTTGATTTAAGCACCATCTCCCTCCATTCATTAATTAGCTCCATATTGGTCTTGCGTCGCTCCATGTGCTCGACCTCGGACTCATGAACTCTTTTTCGCAGTTTGTTATACTTCACTTGTGCCTCGGCACTTCATCTACGACTTTATTTCCTGGACCGACCCTTGGCTCGAATATTCCTGCTATGTTATCCTCGAACCATGATTGGTAAAAGTAAATATGACCAGCATGATATCAATCTGGCTCAATGGTATCGTTTTCCACGATAACTTTCAAATGCCACATGTGCTGAGCTTCACATTTGTGTGGGACGTCGTCATCCTGAAAATCTGCCCTGTAGTGACTCATTTTAGCAACTCGCATTATGACCTACTTCCTGCTGGCCTGTCTCATAACTTTGATGGGAGCATAAGGGTATATGCCCCTCAACCCGATTAGTACCAAGTGTGGAACATCCCTAGATTCGATGATGAACTCGTCGGTAGGGAACAATTCGAACATCTATTGAACCTGATCCTCGGTCAAATTGCTGAACAACTGCGCCCATCCTATAGCATTTTCGGGTTGAGCAAACTTGTTTAGGATATAAGTCATTCTCTTATGATGATGGAAAGCTATGTGGCCATTCCACGGCCTTCACATAAGCTCTTGACGGTATTGACCTTTTTGGAGATGCTATAACATCTAAACTTGTAACAGGAGATTACAACCTTCGAAGTATTTGTACCCCTTCTGACAGTGCTCTAAGGCCCGATATATGTCTCCTATGGTCATAGGGACAATGGCATATGTCTGCCCCTCAATCCCATCCATCAAGGTTTTAGCTACCATGGCCAGTCTGGTGTGGATTCTGTTCCCTTGGATTGGGAACACTAACATAACTAAGAAACAGATGATGAACACAAAAGCCCTACGGTTAATCTAACCCAACGAAGTGATGGAGAATTTGTCATCAAAAATACGATAAGATTTGTTGTAACCGTATCGTTCATAGAGGAAGTCGAAGGGTATGTAGGGATTTTTCAGGCACTCCAATTCATCATTCTTCTTTAATCCCACCATCTTCAGAAACCCCCTAGTAGAGCGATTTTTCGGCACCAATAAATCAGGACTATCCCAAGGCAGCCCAGCAAATCCCCCTATTTCTTCCAAGAGAGGAGTCATTTCTATGTTTCCAAAGAAAAGCACGACTCTTTCATTGTCCCAGAACATTGTTGCAGCTTCGATTAACATGTTGTTCGGCTGGAGGACCAATAAGAAGGCAAATTTCCCAAGACCCTATCGCGCCCCCTTTTTCCCTTCCTTTTTACGGGGAAGAGGTTCCAGGTTTCGACATTCATGGGGGTAATAACTTGTTTCCTTTTGGAAATTGGGTATTTGAAGAGTCACTACCTAACGGAGTATGGTGCGTTAGGATACCTAAAGCGATTAACTCTTAGACAAGTTTGTGTTACCAAAGATTTAGGGTAAGGGCTCAAAATAACCTTGAGGGGAAGGTTTTAGGCACCCCTCTCAGTCCATAACAGTGGTTCCCAGACGAACTTACACTTATGAATTAGTCCTTTAAAAAATAAGTAATTGAAACTCATAATTGTAAATAAAGCATGTTGGACATTGTATAATAAGACAAAGAATTTGAACAAGTTATGTACATAAAAAAGTAAAGTTTTAAGCAAAAGGAATTTGGGAAATATGGGGTCCTAGGTTGGTTAGCCTACACGATCACCCCATGCAATGCCCGGTAAACACTCCTCAATGAGGGGCTACACGTTACATTAACACGTAGTCATCATATCCCGTTCTACCCAAATCCCTCCCTTTGGTCATAGCCTAAAGCGTTCTAGTAACCTTGACAATGTCCTATGCGTGCACTACCCGTCCCTTCCTTGTGACCCTGGAGGTATTTTAGGACCTCTAAATCAGAGCAATTCTAGACAACCCCTAAGGTGTTTTAAAAGGAGAAAATTATAGGTGACATGCAAGAACAAATAGGACTTAACAGACAAATGCAGAAAGAAGCAGTTAAGAGGCCCAGGTTTACCTCCACAAGTAATGTACATAAGCAGCACGTCTCAAACACAAACAAGAGCAGTTTCTCATGGAGAAAAGACCTAAACAGGATATCTAAGCGGATGTCAATGCACAACAATATGCATCTTTGTTCTTTATAAACTCGACAATAAGGTCCTAATCAGTTTGCCTACTATTTTAAACCTGTAAGTCATTAAGCCGTGAACACAAACGAAAATAGTTCTCCAGTTTTACTACTTGCCTAGGCGTGGGATCATGCATAATATTTACAGAATCATTAATAGTTCAACAGTTGTTTCTTACCTAAAGCATGCTTAGAATACACGGATTGTTACCAGTTTTATTTGAAACAAGACTGTCATATTTGAAACTATTTTTACATCCTTTCCTGATTAGTATTTTAACTAGGCATGGCTAAGCAAATGTAAACAGAGTGCCTAACACCTGATTCCTAAATGCACAGAAACGACAGGTTTTATGACAAATGATCTTTAAATTAACTGAATTCCTAAAGCATGATCTCTAAATGCACAAAAGAGTTAAAGAATTGTTAAAACATGATTTCAGGATATGCAGGAGTAACATCTTTTATGTTAATGTTGTTTATTAACCTAGGAGCAGGATTTCTAAGTGATGAACATGTATTAGTGTCAAATGAGATGCTGAAGCAGTATACGTGAAACCTAAGAGCATGATATCTATTGCATGACACGATTTTAATGTATTGGTCCTAACACAGGGATTCTAATGCAAGTATAAATAAGGTAAAGCATATAACATGCTTTCTACCTCAATGATATTGATAGAAATATATAGCTACCCTCCTCATTTCATTACTCATCCCCAATATTCGTTTACAAATAATTATTCCAGACCAGCTGGATAAATTACATGTATAGATAAAGGAAAAGAAGAAGTTATAATATAGGGAGCCTGAAGCAGGCCCAAATGGATTCCCCAAGCCTCCAATAACCTCAAATGCCAAATTCCATAAACAATATCATTGTCTAGGTGCATCAGAGTTCCTTAAGGATCTCAAGGATCCCGGGCAGTGCTCACACCTAGACTTTATAACCAGAACTGAGTAAGTGCAGTGTGGAAGAGCCAGCTCCAGTGCATCAGAGTTCAGAGGGATCTCATAGGAATTCCAAGGCAGTCACACACTAGAGGGGCGAAACTTAAGGACCTAAGAGTAGAGTGGGAGTGGTTGACATGGTTTTGAAAAAGTTTTAATTGAAAGCAGAATTTGAAAAGATGACTGGATTGGAGGCTTTAGAGATGATGAGAAATCACCGAAGATGACCAGAGATGGGAGGTCGACGTTTGAAGATTAGGGTTACATTGAGACTGTTTTTATAGCAGAGAGGATTTTAGGGTGGTGGATGTATAGAAATGATTAGGCTTGGGGATCGTTTGGAATTAAAAATGGAAGGTTTTAATGAGGGTTGTTGATCTTTTAGACAACGGCTATGATCTAATAGGGTTTTGGGTCGAGTAGGTGTATTTTGGGCCTGGTTAGGTGGTTTAATTAGAAATTGGGTTGGGGTATTGGGTTGAATTTTGGCTGAAATTGAAATACAGTTAGGCTATATTTTAAAAAGCCATTTTAATCCTATATAATTTATAATATATAATAAATGATTTTTAAAAAATAATTCTGTGTACTAAAATGAATTAAAATAGCTATTTAACATTTTAAAAATATAGAAGATCATTTTATGCATCTAAAATGTAATTGTGCATTAATAGGGCTAGTATTGCAAATATATGTAAATTAGTTTAAAAAATTCAAATGCAATTATAAAAAATGCACTAAGAATATTTAAGCAATATTTTGGTTATTATTAGAAATTTTATAAGTAAAAGGGGAAGAAATAAATCAATTTAAAGCCTTGAAAAATTATATAAAAAATTATAAAAGCTTGGGCATGCTTATATATGAACATATGCTATTTTGATAGTATATATGTGTATTAAAAAAATATATAGGGAAAAATTGGGTATCAACAGCTACCTCTCTTTACCCGGGAAGGATGAAAGAATTTTCGGGTAAAGAAATGATGGCCAAGTTCTACCGACGGGATGCTTTCAAAAACATAGGCCGGACTCTGGTCTTCGAGTTGCCTATATATCCCTAGTTTTGTCAGAATCTGGCCATGTGTAGTTCTGGATTCATCGGCAGAATATGCCGGTGAAGTCATTACGAGAATGGACACGAGGTGCCGAAGTAGCCATGGTGAGCGGTTAAAGTTCGGGACAGTTGAAGGAACTGGAGCAAGATCATTCCTATTAGGATAATAGTTGCTTACTGGTTACCTGCAGATAAAAAAATACTATGAACATGTACTTGTGCAAAAATTTAAACATGATGCAGATTCCAATTTGGAACATAAAAGTTGTCTTTCGACGATTAAAGATGATGTCCTTGGACCATGTCATCCTGGGCCATGAATTATTTAGTGAGGGATTTGCAGGCCATGAAATGACGTTCTTGGGCCATGACAAATGGTGCCTCCGAACCATGATGCCTTTAAATAATGATATGCAAATTAGAGGGATCCTCAGGCCATGGCATTGTGTCATCTGGCGATGACTTTTAGACTATGACGCCTTTGGATAAATTGGCGATATTTCAGCCCATGATATGCCATACATGATGTTAACAAGATAGGGCTTAGTCTTGTGAAATGGAGGGCAGAGCTTAGCCTGATCAAAAAGCAAATAAATATTACTAAAATAGAGAAATATTTGTGCGAAAAGGGGCAATTCTTAGTCCCATATGAATGTGGAGGCAATGATTAGCCTCATGCAAATAGGAGGCATACATTAGCCTCATGCAAATATAGGGAGGCAAGGATTAGCCTCATGCAGGTACAGAGGCAAGGATTAGCCTCATGCAAATATGGAGGCAGGGATTAGCCTCATGCAGATAGGGAGATATGGATTAGCCTCATACAGATATGGAGGTAGGGATTAGCCTCATGCAGATATGGAAGCAAGGATTAGGCTCATGCAAATAGGGAGGCAAGGATTAGCCTCATGTATTTATGGAGGTAAGGATTAGCCTCGTGCAGTTTTGGAGGAAAGGATTAGCCTCATGCAAATAGGGACGCAGGGATTAGCCTCGTGCAGTTATGGAGGCGAGGATTAGCCTCATTCAGATATGGAGGCAAGGATTAGCCTCATGCAAATTGGGAGGCAAGGATTATCCTCATGCATATATGGAGGCAATGATTAGCCTCATACAAATAGGGAGACATGGATTAGCCTCATGCAGATATGGAGGCAAGGATTAGCATCATGCAAATAGGGATGCATAGATTAGCCTTATGCAGATATGGAGGCAAAGATTAGCCTCATTCAAATAGGGAGGCAGGGATTAGCCTCGTGCAGATATAGAGGCAAGGATTGCCTCATGCGAATAGGGAGGCAAGGATTAGCCTCGTGCAGTTATGGAGGCAACGATTAGCCTCATGCAGATATGGAGTCAAGGATTAGCCTCATGCAAATAGGGAGGTAGGGAATAGTCTCATGCAGAAAAGGAGTCAAGGATAAGCCTCATGTAGATATGGAGGCAACGATTAGCCTCATGTAGATATGGAGGCAGGGATTAGCCTCATGTAGTTGAGGAGGCAGGGATTAGCCTTATGCAGGTATGGAGGCAAAGATTAGCCTCATGTAGAGAGCAAGTAGTAAGTAAGAGTAGCATATGTCTTAGCTGGAGATGTATATTCGGTGTCTAATGGCCTGATTGATAGTAATCTTGCTACATACATGTATTTGCAGATGCTATCGTTATGTCAGATATGCCTGCGTTCAAAGAAATATTGTAAGTTCTGTGTGATGGAGGTTGGTTCGTGCTTCGTCTTCTAACCTTGCTATGCTCCGTTCTGAATGCCCTTTTGAGTTCCCTTAGGTAACACCTGACTGCTATTGAAATAGATTTTTTCGAAAAATATGCAATAGTTGATTAAAATAGAGTTATTTTATAAATATATTGATACATTTAGATGAACTAGTGACTGTACTGCATCTCTAAGGCATTGCAGCTCTCTCTTATGTCAGAATTTTGAGGGCCTCCTCAAAATTCTATACCAGTTTAGTAGATGACCCTTCGGCTTTTTGCGGGTAATGGATCTTGCTTAACCTTCTTCGGAACTTTGACAATCCTTCTTAAAATTCTGCCCCAGTTTCTTAACTGATTATTGACCGTCTGACACATGTTGGCATTGGCTGGACTTGCTTCAGAATTTAAGGGTCCTCCTCAAAATTCTGCCCAGTTTCTGATCTTGGGGGAAAATGAAAATTTTATTATCATATGACCGAACCCATAAGGTTTCCCACGTATTTTTAAACGGGAATCAGGTCAAGCGTAGTTCAATTACATCAGATGAGGAAAATGTAAAATAATAAGGTATAGTATCTCTTAACTGCGTCTGAATTGATCGGTTTTTTGCCAAATTTCTCCATCCATTTCTGGGAGTATGAGTGCTCCTCCTATCAGTACCCTTTGAACTATGTACAGACCTTGCCAGTTGGGAGAGAATTTCCCTTTGACTTCATCTTGATGTGGGAAGATTTTCTTCAATACCAGCTGCCCTGGTGCAAACTGTCTTGGTTTGACCATTTTGTTGTAAGCTCTGGACATTCTATTCTATTAAAGTTGGACATGACATATTGTGTTTATCCTCTTTCCATCTATAAGGGCCAATTGTTTATAGCGACTTCTTATCCACTCTACATCGCTGAGCTCAGCTTCCTATATGATTCTTAAAGAAGGAATCTCCACCTTAGCTAGGATGACAACCTGAGTACCATAAACCATCATATAGGGAGTTGCCCCGGTTGATGTGCGAACTGTAGTGCGGTATCCTAATAAAGCGAAAGGTAACTTCTCATGCCATTAATTGTGGTTCTCTACCATTTTTCTTAGTATCTTCTTGATATGTTTGTTGGAGACCTCTACGGCTCAATTCATCTGAGGTCTGTATGCCGTGGAGTTTTTGTGCTTGATTTTGAAAGTCTCACACATGAACTTCATCAAATCATTGTTGAGATTGGCAGCATTATTCTCCATGGTCATCCAAAAGTAACCTGCCATGAGTTTCTTCTTAGCCCTAATGAAACCATTCATGTGCGAGCCACAGGTCCAGGAATGTACATCCTCAAGTAGCTTAGAAGCTTCTTTTGCATCGACATATCTCAGTGATCCCAAATCAGGAATTCTTCTGTATAAGTTTCCTCTACTGTGGAAGAAATGATTGTAAAATCTCAGAAGTGTGCGTTTCTGAGTGTGGTTTGCATGCTCTGAATAATCTCCTTTTAATAAGTACTCCTTGATGTCATGGAACCAAGGCTTTCCATCTGTTTCTTCTTCAACATGAGCACAATATGCTGGTTGATTATGTATTTTCACTGGAATGGGATCAATTTAATTCTTATCTGGATGTTGTATCATAGATGTCAAAGTGACCAATGCTTCGACAAACTCATTCTAAAATCTTGGCATGTGTCGGAATTATATCTTTGTGAACATCTTTCTCAATTCCTGCACATGGTGCAGGTATGGCAATATCTTGGAATTCTTGGTGGCCCATTCTCTTTGTACCTGGTGCACAAGCAAATCTAAATTACCGATCACTAGCAGCTCGTGAATGTTGATGTCGACTTCCATATTAAGTCCTTGTATGCAGGCTTCATACTCTGCCATGTTGTTGGTGCAGGGGAATCTGAGTTTAGCAGATACCGAATAATGCTGATCTATTTCTAATACCAAAACTACTCCAATACCTACTCATTTGAAATTTGCAGCTCAATCGAAGAACATCCTCTAACCATCATATGCTTTAGTAATGTCTTCCCCTACGAACGACACTTGTTCATTGGGAAAATATGTTTTCTAAGGTTCGTATTCTCCTTCCACCTGATTTTTAGCAAGGTGAACTGCCAATGCTTGTCCCTTGGCCTCCTTTTGAGTTATGTAGACAATATCGAACTCACTTAGTAGTATCTACCACTTAGCTAACTTCCCGGTCGGCATGGGTTTCTGAAATATGTACTTCAGAGGGTACATCCCGGATATGAGGTAGGTAGTGTAGGCGCAGGAGTAGTGCCACCATTTTTGAGCTGTCCAAGTCAAAGCACAACAAGTGCATTCCAACAGGGAGTACCGTGCCTCGTAAGGTGTGAACTTCTTACTTAGGTAGTATATGGCTTGCTCCTTCCTTCCTGTCTCGTCATGTTGTCCCAAAACACATCCGAAGGCTCCTTCCAACACGGACAGATAGAGTAACAAAGGTCATCCTAGTTCTGACGAGACCAAATCTGGCGGCGGGGATAGGTACTTATTGATTTTGTCAAAAGCTTTCCGACAATCCTCTGTCCAACTTGTTTAGGCGTCCTTCCTTAGCATCTTGAAGATGGGTTCACATATGACTGTGGATTGTGCTATGACGTGACTGATGTAGTTGAGACGTCCTAGGAAGCTCATCACGTCCTTTTTTCCCTTAGGTGTTGGTAACTCTTGAATAGCTTTAACTTTAGATGGATCCAGCTCGATCCCTTGACGACTGACAATGAAACCCAGTAACTTTCCTGCGTGAACCCTGAATGCACACTTCGTGGGGTTTAGTTTCAATTTGTACCTCCTTAGTCTATTAAAGAACTTCCTCAAGTCTACTATATGATATGTGGCCCTCTAGGATTTGATAATGACATCGTCCACATACACCTCTATTTCTTTGTGTATTATGTCATAGAAGATGGTCATTATGGCTCTCATGTAAGTGGCCCCAGCATTCTTCATACCGAATGGCATCATCTTGTAAGAGTATACACCCCAAGGTATAATAAAAGCTTCCTTCTCTGCATCTTCTTCATCAATCCAGATCTGGTGATAACATGCGAAGAAATCAACAAAGGACTGGATTTTATGCTTGGTGCAGTTGTCGATCAAAATGTGTATATTCGGTAGTGGGAAGTCGTCCTTGTGGCTTGCTCTGTTTAAATCTCGGTAGTCAACACATACTTTGACCTTCCCATTCTTTTATTAGAACTGGCACAATGTTAGCTAACCAAGTTGGGTACTCAACCACCCTGAGAACTTTGGCTTTGATCTGCTTGGTAACTTCCTCCTCTATTTTCAAACTCATATTTGGTTTGAACTTTCTCTGTTTCTTCTTGACTGGTGGACACATGGGATTAATAGGCAGCTTGTGAGCCACTATGGAGGTGCTTAAACTGGTCATGTCATTGTTTGACCATGCAAAAATGTCCATATACGCTTTTAGGAACCAAATGTACTCTTTTTTCTCTGTCGGTGACAAGTAAATGCTGATGCAAGTCTCTTTAACGGTCTTGGCTCCTCCCAAATTTACTGCTTCTGTTTCGTCCAGGTTGGACTTAGGCTTGTTCTCAAAATCCTCCACTTCCCGGACAATTTCCTCGGGTATCTCATCCTCTTCATCTGAATCACTATTCTCATGCTGCGTTACGTCATTACATGTCACAGCCACTGGTTCATCAGGAAAAGTAATAATAACACAGGGACTCGGCGGGATCGGGATGGTGTGGCGGTCCAGTTCATGAGAATAGCTCCCTTTTTCATGGTCTGAATAGTGTGGTCTTCTTCCTCCTCCTCCTTAATTACGGCACTGCAGTCCATGTCTTTATATTCCAAGAAAAAATTCTTCAACCCAGCTAGTGCTTCTTCTTCTGCGGTCCCCCATATCGTATCAACTTGGTGAAAAGCTTGTTCCAAATGTGGCACTGTCTACTCAAGAGGGTAATATGGTCCACGCCATAAAGGCGAAAAATCATGTGTACTGGTATCCGAGCCAGAATGTGGTACCATGATTTTTCAGCTGTATCGGTTTAGTGATACCTTGGAAGTTCTTCCCCAACCGTTTGCCAGGTTTATATCTAGACCATGCCAATATGCTTTCTATTTTACTACTCCACCACTTGTCCTTCTCGACGGTGTTGACCCGTTCAATGTGATGATAGGTTTCCCTTCCTAGCCTTCTTTTGTGTCCAATGATAAGGGATGGTTTGAGTGGTGTAGATGGGGTTATTTCCGTCTCTGTAGATGATTACCTCCTGATAGTTCCATTCAAATTTCAAGGCTTGATGTAGTGTCAAAGGTATGGCCCTAGCGGCATGGATCCATGGTCGGCCTAACAAAAGATTATATGAGGGGGTATATCGAGTACCTGAAATTTGACGTCGAACCAAGTTTACCCCATCTATAAGCAAAGGCTGATTTCCCCGATCGTGGCCCTCTGGGACCCATCAAGAAAATTCACATTCATGCTTCGTACCCGTATTTCATGGAAACCTTTGTCCAAACTTTTTAGAGTGTCCAACGGACAAATGTTGAGGCTTGAACCTCCGTCAACCAGGACCCTGGCAATGAACTTATCTTTAAATTGCACTGTAATATATAATGCTTGATGGTTATTCAATCCCTCAGGCGACAGCTCATCTTCGTGGAAGATGATCTTAGGACTTTCCAATATTTGCCCAACCATGTTGGCCATTTCTCTGCCAGTGATGTTATTGGGTACATAAGCCTCGCTCAGCACCTTTATTAAAGCGTTCTTGTGTACCTCGGAATTTAGCAACAGTGACAAGATAGATTTCTGAGCAGGGATTTGTTTCAGATGGTCAACAACAGAATAGTCCTTTGCCTGCACTTTCCTCCACAAGTCATCTGGCTCGGTCTCAATGATAGGCTGCCTAGTAGTGTCCTCCTTACTTGAACCTCCCAAATTGTTCAAGAGTATAAAACCTCCCAGTTCTAGTCATTCCATGTGCAGCATCAGATTCCTCTACTTTGGCCTTCCATTTTTGCCGAGCCTCGGCAACATAATCCCAGGTATTACTTTTGAATTGAAGGGAGGTGTGGTTAATACTGTCACTGTGAAAGGTGTGACCACTTGTATTTCAAATGGAGTGGGGTGGCCGTAGGCAAAGTCACATCTACCTCAAAATGGAACTGATTTAGCTGCTTCAACCTCGACTGGTCACTGAGTCTATACCATACTAGGAGTAAGTGTGACTGCAACTTTAAGGTCATCGCCTTCTCGAATAAGCCCAATCGACCCCTCAAGGCCCCATTCTTAATTTGCCTCTATCAAATGTACACCATCACCTCTATGATCAGGAAGGGGATTGTTGCGGACATTAGGTGTGGCTTCCATCGCCTGTATAACCTTGTTGTCAATTAGCGTCTGGATCATATCCTTCAATATTCGGCACTCAGCAATGGTGTGGCTCTTCATACTTGAATGGTATGCAGAAGTTTTGTTCGGATTGACCCATTGGAATGAATTTTAATGCCACATTGGGAACATGGGTGACTTAACCCGCAAGTTTCAACCTTTCATACAATAGGTCGAGGGGCTCAGCAATGGTGGTGTATTGTCTAGGTGGCTTGCGGTGGAAGTTGGGTCTTGGTCTTGGATAATTTTGGCGAGCTGGTGGTGATTGGAAGTGGGATGGTTGGGAGTTATAGGTGTGATGGATAATGGCTGGTTGGGAATATCTTGGAGATAAAGGTTAATATATAGACGGTGATGCTTGGTATGTGGGTAGAGGTGTTTGATATGTGGGCGGAGGTGTTTGATAGATAAGTGGAGATTTTGGGCCCTGAGCCGCCATTACTATTCCAACATTTCTCTTCTTTGATATGCCGCCTGACTGTAATGCCTATTTGTGGCCTACAATGCTTCGAAATTCATTATCATCCCGCTCTTGATTCATTCATCTGTTCTTTATCCATGTTTGATAATATTAGAGAATTTGTGATTTTCGATAACCATCAACCTTTCATAATATTGTGGATCAGGTGCTCTGACGAAGAATTTGTTCATCTTTTCTTCGTCAAAAGAAGGCCTGACCTTGGCTGCTTCCGACCTCCAACGAGTACACAAAAGTATCGATAGGTTTCTTTTTAAGATTCTCAATGTAGAAAACATCGGGTGCATTCTCTATGTTGTACCTAAATCGGTCTATGAAATCCAACGGCGTACTTACCCAATTGGACCATTTCTTGGGATCTTGGCTGATATACAGGACAAAGAGTCCCCAGTAAGACTCCTCATAGAGATCTTCATCTGGATCTTTTCATCTTTCACGACCCCGACAAGCTTGTCACAATAGGTCCTTAGTTGAGCCCTGGGATCACCGGTGCCGTCGAACATCTCAAACTTGGGAGGTTTGTACCGCTCTGAAAGTTCCATATCTGGTGGTATGCATAGTTCTTCATAGTTTAAACCTTCTATTCCTCTGTCGCCTTCAACACCCTGAACCCCGCTTGTTAGCTTCTTGAGCTCTTCAGCCATGTTTTTAATGAGCATGTCCTTCTCAGAGGATTCTGGTGTATAGGAGATTGGTTGGGTAGAGTGAGGTACAGTTTCCACATATATAGGGTTTCTTTGATGGGTGCCAGGGACTTGGGTGTAATGATGGTCATTGGTAGAGTTTTAGGGACCGGGAATGGGTGGCAGTGTGTTTTGGGGAGTGTGGTAAGTGGTGGTTGGTGGGTAATGAATTGGTTGATGGTGGTGTTGCAGTGGAGTGTGTATTGGTAATGGGTTGGGATTCTGGGTTGGAGTTGCGTATTGATTTGGTGCAGGAGGGTTTTGTGGATGTTGGTTTTTGCATGCTTTGGGAAGGTACTGGATTCTTTGTGTTCTATTAGTTGATGTCAGGGACATTCAGGGTGAGTGACAAGTTTGCCAAGTTGCGAACCTGCTCAAGTTCTCCTTGCAGTTCTAGTATCTTTTGTTCCAGTCTTAAGACTAGATCATTTGGGACCGGAGTACTACGGCCATCTGAGGTTTCTGCGTTCTCAATATTCTCCTTTCGGATACCACTTAAGTCGTCCATCTTTGCTTTTCCTATGCCTTGTGTGTTGCTTAGAGGAGGAGGAGGTGGTGGAGGGACTCTAGATCTGGTATGATACGCTGATGAGGCCAGTATGAGTGAACCAACCTAAGGGGATGGGAATAATCAAAGATAAGAAGAAACAAAAGGTAACAAGTCAGTGAGGATTCTGAAATATTTGCAGTATTTAACCACATATTGTGGAAATGTAAATTCATGTCTTAATTTGGGAGCCTCGTTGTGCCCGAGGTAGGCCTAGCAACAAATAGATTTGGTGAACTTTAAATGCCAACAAATGTTTCATTTCATAATGTAAAAATAGACGAATCCCAAAATGACACCAAGATAAAAGAAAATAAGTCACTACGGGCACTCATCCTTATTACATTTTTTGGGAAAAAGCAAATAAATCTAGCCTATTTGGTCCCAGAAGGACCTTCCCCAACTTTGATCTTCCGGACTCCATCATATAGATCCCTTAGCTCGCGCAGCCCCAGCAGCAAGTAGGCACTGGGCAGATGTCCTCCTTCGGCTCCTTCAGCGTTCTGGAAATTTTCAATCCTCTTTATGACTTTACCTTCCAGCTCCACTATTCCTCACTCCAAATATTCCAGTTTCTTGTTGGAAGTGACTGTCATTTCTTTCCATTCCTCGATAAATCTGACATTCCTCTCATGTACTTCCCGGTGCTCATTCTCAGAGTCGTAGACCCTCTTGCGTAGCCTGCTATTTTTGACTTGAGCTTCAGCTTCTTCATCTATGATTCTATTCCCTCGACTGGCCCCTGGCACTACCATTCCATTTAGATTGTCCTCTAACCATGCCGGGTAAAGAGGCTCGCACCCTACATAGTACCTGTTTGGATCAATGGTGTTCTTCTCCACAATGATTTTACAGTGCCACATGTGCTGAGCTTGGCACTTGTAAGAGACGTCTGATCGATTCTTACTCCGCACCAATAAAAGGTAGGAAGAGAGGGTCACAATAGCATTTACTCGATATAAGGGTCGCAATAGCTTTTACCCGATATGAGGGTCGGGATCGATTACCTCAGGGAGCTAGAAATGGAGTCAAGTATCTATTTAGGTTGGAATTGCATATTTGTTCCAAATATCACTTCTATTCATTTTTGGTTTTTCTATCTATTTTACTATGATAAAACTACAAGTTATAATGGCAACTATATTAATCTAACAGTAAATTTCTACAAGTTGTATCTTATGGTTTAAAAGGCACTAGGGTAGTGACTTTCACCTGGGTGGCTAATTGAAGGGTAATTGCTTCTAAGGCACGATTGGCATGATTGGGTAAATATGTTATAATTGTTGCACGACTTTACCCACTCTCACACCTCTCGGTAGAGAGAGTGATTTTGCCCAGTTGACTTTCTCAACACCAATTGGGTAGGCAAATTTGCTTAGGCAACTAGGGTTCAAGTCGGGTAATTACTCTATCGAGGTTTAACCCTTTAATTGGGACTATCAAATCTCTTGAGTCCATCCCAATTCCTTGTTGCGTCAATTTTGGAGACTTAGGCTCTCTTTCTCAAGAAGAGCCTAAGTCAACTTAGCACAAATCAGTGTTTGCAACCACGAATTCATAAATTAAACCATAAAATTAACCCAAATAACAAACACCCATAGCCAATCTAACCCTATATCACAACACCCATCAATTAACCACACTAGGGTTGAGCCATAACCCTATCTAATGGGTTTAGCTACTCATGCTTGAAGAAGAAAATAGAGAAATAGATGAAGAAAAATACATATTAATTAAATATTAAAGTAAATACAGATAATCTATCATTAGGGTTAAACTAAAATGCCCAAAATGGCTATAAAATAGGTTCTCACGAGCGCAGCTGCTGTTCTATTTTAACTGATACCCTAAAAATGAAAAAAGGTTCTATTTATACTAAGCTGGAAAAACTGGACAAAACTGCCCCTGCGGGATCAGTGCGAGCCATATAAAATGGACTACGGCTGCATTATGCTCTAGATTTGGTCCCTACTCAATTACCCAGTTCAATATGCTCATCAAGCACACAAAAAATGAACAGCTAAACTAAACTAACCTAAAAATTGAAGAAATACAGGAATGGAAAAGGATTATAAGCTACAAGAAATGAAACTAAAATGAAATTAAACAATTAGACTAAAAGGAGTTAGGTGAACTGTTACCAGAATTTGAGCAGGAACGAATCAACACAAAGCAACGATTAATCATGAGCAAGGAAGAAGGATCAACAGTATTTAGTCTCTTATGAGTTTAAAATTGGCGAAAAGTGTAAATAGGGGTCCCTGAGGTCTATTTATAGACAACCACTGGGACCCATTCTCACCTACCAACGCGACCGCACAAAATGGACCGCGGTCCGCGCTAGGTTCATTTAGAAGGAATTTGAGAAGGCAACCTCTGTGGTCCGCACAAAATAGAACGCGGGCGCGGAGGTCCACGACGGTCCATGATGGTCCGCACAATATGCCATGCGGCCGCGGTGACAAACTTCAGAGAGTCCTCTACTTAGCCTGCACCAGTGCGGAACACATAAAGTTTATTGCGGTCGCACTGGCAACTTCAGAGACTGATCATTTTCTTCACACTGTTTTTCACTGCATCAACATAATCTCTGCAATATCTCACAACCAATTAGCTCAAAAATCAATCCTATACTACAAAGAAAATCAAAGAAAACGAGGAAAAATACATGAGTTGCGTCCCAAGAAGCGCCTGATTTAACGTCGTGGCACGACGCATTTTACCATCACATCACTCTAGATCAAGAAGCCCCACCACATGGCTATCATCAAACTTTCCAAGAAGCAATACAAATCACGCCCAGCAAGTCGGTCAAACCTCTGATCAATGAATGGCAAGGGATAATGATCCTTGCGGGTCACTTTGTTCCATTTTCCATAGTCCATGCAACCCCGCCAACCTGTGACTGTACTTGTAGGAATCAACTCATTCTGAGAATTTTTCACCACGTTCATGCCACCCTTCTTCGGTACACATTGCACAGGAGAAGTCTAAGAGCTGCCAGAAATAGGGTGCTCCACCTCAGCGTCCAACCACTTGATAACCTCTATTTTCGCCACTTCTTGTGTCACCTCATTTGATCTTCTTTGATGCTCCAAGGAAGGCTTTTCTTCATCCTCCACGATAATCTTGTGAGTTTCCCTATTTGCAGTATCCAAAGATAATTTCCTAGGCTCACAAGAGTGCGAGCCCATACCCTGTAAAGCATCCATGCACTCCACTCTACTTGCATCATCATTGACATGCATATTTAGAGGCACGGCCTCAAGGGGATCCTCCGTATTAATCATAGAACTTGTGTCATCCACTATCACAACTGTGACAATGTCCATAAATGAACACACCTCAGTTCTATTGGGTTGCTTCATGGATTTGCAAACATGGAAGATGATTTTTTCATCCCCCACTCAAAAAGTTAGCACACCCGCTTCAACATCAACCAATGCCTTCCCCGTTGAAAGGAAAGGCCTCCCTAGAATAATAGGGACTTCAAAGTCCACATCACAATCCAAAATGACAAAGTCAGCCGGCAGTATAAATTTATCCACCCAGACATGCACATCATCAATGAAGCCCAAGGTTGCTTCATCGAACGATCCGCCATTTGAAGTCTCATTGAGGTTGGCCTAGGTTTCCCGATTCCTAAAGTCTCTAAGACCGAATAAGGCATTAAATTTATGCTATCCCCCAAATCACAAAGGGCCTTGGCAAAATCTTCACTACCAATAGTGCAAGGAATAGTAAAAGCTCTGGGGTCTTCAAGTTTTGGGGCCATAGAATGCATGACGGCACTAACTTGGTCAGTCATCTTTATTGTCTCACAATCCATTGACCTCATCTTCATCACCAAATATTTCATGAACTTTGCGTAGCCTGGCATTTGTTCAAGGGATTCCACCAACGGCACATTTACGGACAAACTCTTCATCATATCAATGAACTTTTTGAATTGATTATCATTTCTTTGCTTTGCAAGCCTTTGAGGATAAGGCGGAGGTGGCCTAGGCAAAGGTGCCTTGGCTTTGGGAACCACCGACTCGGACATGTCAATCACGTGTTACCTATACGGGTTCACGACATCTTGAGTTTCCACCTCGGCCTCATCAATATCTATCCTCACTTCATTGTTCACATTGTTCTCATCCACATTTTCAACAATCAAAGGATCCACGTCTTCTTGGAACCCAACATCATCATTTACAACTTGATTTTCTTTTGAGGCATTCACATTACCGCCTCTCTCGCTTCTTGTTGTAACCACCATCACATGATTGTTCCCATCCTTTGGGTTCACTACCGTATCACTTGGTAGAGCACCCTTAGGGCGAGTATTTAACGATTGAGAGAGTTGGCCTATTTGGACCTCCAGATTCCGAATAGAGGTATATTGGGAAGCTAATTGAGCATCGTAATCTTGGTTCTTCTTCATCATTTGCTTGAACATATTTTCAATTCTACCCAAATCACTTCCAGAAGAACTCGTACCTTGAGAAGGGAAATGGGGTGGGTTGTTCGGTTGTTGGTACATTGGGGGCCTTTGAAAGCCTTGACCCCGATTGCCTTGGTTTCCATTGTTGTTCCACCCACCTTGATTGTTGTTGTTTCCCCAATTATTGTTATTCCCATTCGAATTGCCTTGGTTATTGTTTTGATTACCCCAATGGTTGTTTTGATTGTTTTTGTTCCAATTGCCACTACCTTGTTGTTGATTGCCCCAATTTCCTTGGGGTCGCCGTTATTGATTTGAAGAGTTGCCTCTATTGCCTTGGTAGTTGTTAACATATTAAACCTCTTCACTTTGCTCATCATAACACTCATTTGAAAAACTACCACCATCATTATTGTCATATTGTTCACAATTCCCTTGAGATTGTTGCCCTTTTTGCCTTCTTTTAAGCATATTCACACCCTCCATGGCATTCACTTGGTGATGATTTTGGACTTGTTGAAACTGTGCCTTAGACAATTAGTTCATAGTAGTTGTCAACTCCGCTATAGATCACCCATGGTCATGTAATTCCTTGTGCAAATGAATAACCGTAGGGTCACCTTGAGGACCATTGGCCCTACTTTGCCATGCGGAAGATGTATCCGCCATCTCATCAAGAATGCACAAGCTTCATCATAAGTCAACTTCATAAAATTTCCCCCGGCCAATTGATTCACTATGCATTGATTTGTAGTATTGATGTTCAGGTAGAAAGTTTGTTGCAACATATTCTCCGTCTTGTCATTATTGGGGCATTCCTTCACCATTGTTCTATACCGCTCCCAAATCTCATGCAAAGGTTCCGTGGGCTCTTGTTTAAGGCTAATATCTCATCTCGAAGTGCCGCCATGTGCCTGGCTGAGAAAAATTTAGCAATAAACTTGTCCGCCAACTCATCCCAAATTGTGATGGAATGGTTGGGGAGTCTCTCTAACCAATCCAATGCCTTTACCCGAAGTGAGAATGAGAAAAGTCTCAACCTAAGAGCATCTTTGGACATATTCATCTACTTGCTCCCCAACATGTATCTACGAACCCCTTGAGATACTTGTAGGCATTTTGATCGGAGGCACCCATGAAATGTGCACATTGCTCGAACAAGGTCAACATCACATATGTTATTTGAAAATTCCCCACCCGGATTCGGGGAGGGACAATAGCACTTGCATATCCTTGGTTTGATAGCACCCAAGGAACCGCTCTTGGAGGTGGCGGAGGAGGGTTTGGAATATTATCACTAGCATTGGCCTGGCGGCCTCATCTTGGTTCATTAGCAACAACCTCATCTTCTCCTCTATCCTCATCATCCCCCGCAATCACATTTCCAAGAGGTTCATTACCATTTAAAGCCATTTGGTACCTAAAGTACTGACACAAACAAGTAAGTAACAAAGAAGGAAAGAAGAACAACACACAAAACTAACTAAATAGATAGCCAAAACCGTTAGCACCCCGGCAATGGAGCCAAAAAGTAATCGCTTCCTACTCCACACCAATAAAAGGTAGGAAGAGAGGGTCACAATAGTTTTTACCAAATATGAGGGTAGGGATCGATTTCCTCAGCGAGCTAGAAATGTAGTTGGGTATCTATTTAGTTTGGAATTGTGTATTTGTTCCAAATATCAATTCTATTCATTTTTGGTTTTTCTATATATTCTACTATGATAAAACTACAAGTTATAATGGCAACTATATTAATCTAAGAGTAAATTGCTACAAGTTGTATCTTATGGTTTAAAAGGCACTAGGGTAGTGACTTTCACCTAGGTGGCTAGTTGACGGGTAATTGCTTCTAAGTCATGATTGGCATGATTGGGGAAACATGCAATAACCGTTGCAAGATTTTACCCACTATCACACCTCTAGGTAGAGAGAGTGATTTGGCCCAATTGACTTTCTCAAGACCAATTGGGTAGGCAAATTTGCTTAGGCAACTAGGGTTCAAGTCGGGTAATTACTATCTCGAGGTTTAACCCTTTAATTGGGACTATCAAATCTCTTGAGTCCATCCCAATTCCTTGTTGGGTCCATTTTGGAGACTTAGGCTCTCTTTCTCAAGAAGAGCCCAAGTCAACTCAGCACAAATCAGTGTTTGCAACCACAAATTCATAAATTAAATCATAAAATTAACCCAAATAACAAACACCCATAGCCAATCTAACCCTATATCACAACACCCATCAATTAACCATAATAGGGTTGAGCCACAATCCTAGCTAATTGTTTTAGCTACTCATGCCTAAAGAAGAAAATAGAGAAATAGATGAAGAAAATGACATGTTAGTTAAATACTAAAGTAAATACAGAGAATCTATCGTTAGAGTTAAGCTAAAATGCCCAAAATGGCTACAAAATAGGTTCTTACGAGCGCAACTGCTGTTCAAATTTAACTGATACCCTAAAAATGGAAAAAGGTTCTATTTATACTAAGCTGAAAAAACTGGACAAAAATGCCCTTGCGGGGTCAGTGCGGGCCGTACAAAATGGACAGCGGCCGCACTAGGCTCTTAAACTTGCAATCTTGGCTCTCTGTACTCAAGCTCCATGGACCGCACACAATGGACTGTGGCCTTGGAGGTCTCCAATGCGGTCAGCACAATAATGATAGCAGACCACGATGACTTGAACCGGGCATATTTCATCTCTCTGAACTTCTCTTCTGCAGATCGCACATAATGGTAGTGCGGCGTGAAGCCTTTACCACAGACCACACAATGTGTACTGCGGCCGCGTTGCTTGAAGCCTTAATTTTTGACTCTCTGAATCTCTCTAGTCCGGACCGTACAAAGAGTAGTGCGGCCGCACTAGGCCTGTTTTCCTGAATTTTGCCTTGTCTTAGGTACTTGAGCAGGTTTCACTCCTTTTGAGCCGATCTTTGACGTTTTATCGCTTTATCGATCAAACCTGCAATCAAGCATAACTTATGAGCCTTTTGGGATTATTTTGTAGCAATTTATAATTTAAAGCATAAGCAAGAAGGAGCATAAAACACGTCAAAATACCTAGTTATCAGCGTCGTTGTCTTGAAAGTCTGCCCTGAAATGACTCATCTTTACAACCCTTGGTACAACCTGTTTCCTGCCTGTTTGCCTTAGAACTCGGATAGGGATATAGGGTTATATCCCTCTCAATCCGATCAGCACCAAGTGTGGAGCATCCCTAGATCTATTGATGAATCCGTCTGTTAGGAACCATTCAAACATCCATTACACTTGTTCCTTAGTCAGATTGTCAAAGAACCCTACCCATTCTTTAACACTTTCCAGCTGAGCAAACCCGTCTGGAATGTAAGTCATTCGCTTGGGGTGATGGAAGGTAATATGATCGTTCCAAGCCCTTCGCGAAAATTCATAGTGATAGTGACCCTTTTGGAAATGCTCCAACAACAACAACTGCAGCAACAAGTTACAACCGTCGAAATGTCTGACCCCTCTTTGATAGCGCTCCAGAGCCGTGTAGATGTCAGCTATGATCATGGGGACTATGGTATATGTCTGTCCATTAAATCCATCAATGTTTTGGCGACCATGTCCAACCTAGTGTGGATTTTTCCCTTTGTTATTAGGAACACTATTAGGCCTAAGAAGCATACAATGAATACGAACAATTTGCGGTGGATATGACCTAGAGAATTGAGAGAGATATCATCATGGTAGGTACGGAAGGACTTGCTTTGGCCATACGACTCATACAGGTATTCGAAAGGTATGTAAGATTCCTTTAGGCATACTAGGTCGGCATTCTTCTTCAGCCCCATTATTTTTAGAAACCCTTTGCCAGTACGATTTTCTGGTACCAATAGTCCGGGACTATCCCAAACCAACCTCGCAAGCCCTACAATTTCTTCTAGAATCGGTCTCATTTCTATGTCGTCGAAACGAAACACAGCCCTTTCACTATCCCAGATATTTTCTTACATGTTTCTTGTCACTTGAGGAAATGTCTTCCCACCAAAAGAGTTAGGCCTTTCTCCCCCACCAGACTCGACTATTTATACATTTATGATCAACATATCGTCATTTAGTTCTCCAAATTAATGCACAGAAAGTGGTTGTGTCTGTTGGGATTAGGGAAACCCCGATGGACTTTTGGACAAGGATTATCTTAAATGACCATTATGTGGAAAACATATTAATCCGACTAGATTTGAACATGATGCATGCACAATTTTGACCAGAGTAAGGCTACTATGGGGTTTTAGGCTGGTACCCTCAAGCGGACAACTTGAGGGGGAAAGGCACGAAATCGTCGACTGCACCGCTGATCGACTGGTTTTACCGTAAATAAGAATTTCCGAATTTAATGGTAATAAATAAGAAGAGCGCAACCACTCATCAAGTGTTGCGATAGAATTTGATTCGCACAAATGGAATATGATGTGGATCATGATTTATGCAGCAATTAATAATATATAGTCAAGTACTTGCACGTAGGAAAATAAATAAAGTATTTAAATAATTGAAAGACAGTAACAGGAAAACAAAACAAAGAGACAAGTCAGTTTTAGGGATAAAGAATCATAAATGCTTAAAAGAAAACAGACAGCTAAATTCAAATAAGGGGAAAGAGTACGGGATAAAGCATGCTTAGACTAATTCCCTCCCTTTTTTATGGGGAAGAGGTTCCGGGTTTCGACATTTATAGGGGTAATAACTCATTTCCTTTAGGGAATTGGGTATTTGAAGAGTTGCCACCTAACGGATTATGGTGCGTTAGGGCACCTAGAGAGATTAACTCTTAGAATAGTTTGTGTTACCAGAGATATAGGGTAAGGGCTTGAAATAACCTTGAGGGGAAGGTGTTAGGCACCCATCTCGGTCCACGACGGTGGGTCCCGGTCGAATTTACACTTATAAATTAGTCCTTTAACAAATAAGTAATTGAAACACACAATTGCAAATAAAGCATGTTGGACATTGTATAATAAGACAACGAATTTGAACAAGTTGTGTACATAAAAAAAGTAAAGTTTTAAGAAAAAGGAATTTGGGAAAGGAGGGGTCCTAGGTTGGTTAGCCTACGGGATCACCCCACGCAATACCCGGTAAATACTCCACAATGAGGGGCTACACGTGACATTAACGCATAGTCATGATATCCCGTCCTACCCAAGTCCATCCCCTTGGTCTAGCCTAAAGCGTTCTAGTAACCTTGACAATGTCCTATGCGTGCACTACTTGTCCCTTCCTCGTGGCCTTGGAGGTATTTTAGGACCTCTAAATCTAGGCAGTTCTAGATACCCCCTAAGGTGTTTTAAAAAGGAGAAAATTCTAGGCTACAGGCAAGAACACATAGGAATTAACAGACAAATGCAGAAAGAAACAATTAAGAGGCCCAGGTTTACCTCCACAAGTAATGCACATAAGCAGCACGTCTCAAACACAAACAAGAGAAGTTTTTATTAGAGAAAAGAGCTAAACATGATATCTATGTGGATGTCAATGCATAGAAATATGCAACTTTATTCTTTATAAACTCGACAGTAAGGCCCTAATCAGTTTGCTTGCTGATTTTAAACCTGTAAGTCATTAATCAGTAAACACAAATGAAAACAGTTCTCCAGTTTTACATGGATTAGTTTGTCAAGGCTTGCCTAGGCGTTGGATCATGCATAATATTTACATAATCATTTACAGTTCAAGAGTTGTTTCATGCCTAAAGCATGTTGAGAATACAGGGATTGTTACTAGTTTTATTTGAAACAAGACGGTCATAAGTGAGATTGTTTTTACATCCTTTCATGCTCAATACTTTAACTAGGCGTGGCTAAGCAAAAGTAAACAGAGTGCATAATACATGATTTCTAAATGACAGAAAGAACAGTTTTTATGACAAAGTATCTTTAAAGTAACAGAATTCCTAAAGCATGATCTCTAAATGCACAAAAGAATTACATAATTGTTAAAACATGATTTTAGGATATGCAGCAGTAACAACTTCTGTGTTAATGTTGTTTATTAATCTAGGAGCAGGATTTCTATATGATGAACATGTATTAGTGTCAAATGAGATGTTGAATCAGTATACGTGAAACCTAAGAGCATGATATCTAGTACATGAAATGATTTGAATGTAATTGTCCTAAAGCAGGGATTCTAATGCAAGTATAAATAAGGTAAAGCCTATAACATGCTTTATACCCCAATGATATTGATGGAAATATATAGCTACCCTCCCCATTTCACTAGTCATCCTCAATATTTTTTTACAAATAATTATTACAGACCAGCTAGATAAATTACATTAATAGATAAAGGAAAGGAAGAAGTTACACTATAGGGAACCTGAAGCAGGCCCAAATGGCTTCCCTAAGCCTCCAATAACCTCAAATGCCAAATTCCATAAACCATATCATTGTCTTAGTGCGTCAGAGTTCCCTAAGGATCTCAAGGATCCCGGGAAGTGCTCACACCTTGACTTTACAACTAAAATTGAGTAAGTGCGGTATGGAAGAGCCAGCTCCAGTGCATCAGAGTTCAGAGGGATCTCATAGGGATCCCAAGGCAATCACACATTGGAGGGGCGGAACTTAAGGACCTAAGAGTAGAGTGGGAGTGCCTGACATGGTTTTAAAAAGGTTTTAATGGAAAGCAGTATTTGAAAAGACTCAGTTGAAGTAGTTTTATAAATAGAAGAATTGCTCAGTAAAAATAGTTTTTAACAAGATTTGTGTAATCACACAAACAACATATCAAACATAAAACTGAAATAGGTTCAGCAACACTCAAGTAATAAACCTTCATACAGGGGTGATTGGGGCTGGGAACACACAATACAAGTAAACAACACTCTTTCAATTAAGGGGGGTGGTTAATAGTGAAAACAATAAGACATGGATTCAGCGGTGCTAATTAGAACATAGTAACAGAATCAGAGATGCTTTGGGGTTCAAGGGATTAGGGATAACTAATGATACAACATAGTAAGTGTTTCATAATCAACACAAAATCAAACAACTTAGGACAACTAAATTGCTCTGCAAAGAAAGGTTCATGCTAGAAACTAATTAGCAAGTAAACCAGCATTCAAAGATAGGGTAGAGTCAAATTTAAACAAACTACTAGTTCATAAGACATGCTGATTCTAGAAGTCAGAAGACATAACTAGGTGAAGTAATAGGTTTGTCGTATATTGGACAACAAATTAAACAAAAGATAGAAAAATATTAAGAATATGATGAACTGAAGCAGTATGAAACACATTGGCTTGAGAACTTAAATTTAAAATCAGAACATACCAGTAAAGAGAATAAACGAAAGGTAAAGAATAACATAGTGAAATAATTAGCCTTGGCTTGCAGCCGGCTAATTTAGTAACAATAGTAAGTAACAAAGAAAGTAAAATAACTTTTGAGTGTGAGAGATATGTGAGCTAATGTCTGTGTCTGTCTGTGTCTGTGTAAGACTGTGGAAGAGATTAATATATATAGTAGTTTGAAAGCTAGGTAAAATAAGATAAGAAACAAAAATTCAGTAATTATAGAACTCATAGTAAAATCAATTCAAGTCCTCACTTAATTAAGGGAATTAATTCAAATGGTAAAGAGAAGATGAAAAGTAAGGAAAGACATCATACATTGCTGGAGTATAACAAATAATGAAAGAATTTCAAAAATTGAAATATAGAACAGGTAATTAGGGCTACGTTCAGAAAATTCTAATTAAGGAGATAATCAATAAGATTCAAATAACAATGTAGGCCAAGTAAGGGAAAGCTAACTAAGGCAAGCAAATCAATCAATTGAGTAGAAAGATAAAAATTGAAGGTTTAAGGGGAAGTGTTCAAATCAACCCAAGAAACAAGAAATTCAGAATCAATCAAAGAGAAAGTCATGAAAAGAGTCGGCATGTTTAGCATATAAATAAGGTAAAACATGGGTAGTGAAGAATCGACACATAACTCTAGGAAAAATAAAAGTTCAACAACATTGATTCAATGAGAAAAATGCAAGTCTTGATGTGAACGGTCGAGATGAACACATGCACATATAATCAGTGAAAGTTTAGACTAAGAAACTCAGTAGAAGCATATCAAGGCAAGACATTCACGAGAAATCACAGAAACTCAAAACGAGAAATGTTCAGTCAAGTTAATACACAAAAACCAAATGAAGAACCCTAAAACATTAGGGCTTCCAACATAGGCAAGTAAAAGTTGTAGTAGTCTTACAGAATCAGTCAAAATATACGAGAAATAGAAGTTTAAACACAAAGAATCATTTGAACAAAGTTTTAAAAGAGATTCCGAAAACCCTAGTTTTAGGAAATGTGAAGAAACACTTGAAATCATATGATTCTTGTAAAGAATCTCAAGGATAATGTAAAACACCCAAGAAACAAACTCAAATCGCCCTAGATCTGTACAGATCTACGAGGTACAGAAAAGAAATTAGGGTTTTGAAAGAGACCCATACAGAGATGAAGAAACCTTTCTAGAATCTCATAGATCGTAGCAAATATAAAATAATTTTGCTTGAAATCACACTGGAATGGCCAGGAACAGGCAGGAGATGAACACTAAATGCAAGTCGGCATGGCTCTGGGCCCTTGAGGGTCTTAGAGAAGGCATGAATGACATGAGAGAAGCCATTGGAGGCTTGAGAGATAATCAGAGATCACCGGAGATGACCGGAGATGGGAGGTCAGCGTTTGAAGATTAGGTTTAGGTTGAGAGTGTATTGAGAGCCGGGAGGATTTTAGGGTGGCGGGTGTATAGAAATTGTATGCGGCAAAATCAAAGGGTCTAATTTCTTGATATCAAGTCACTTCAGAAGAACGCCTAGAGACCCCGAGGACGCGAGGCTATGACTGAGATCCGTCCCTCGGGGCTCGTTGAGGTCCGACTTAAAGACGATATAGATTGAGGCTAGAGTAAAATAGGGAGTTCCCAAGGCACGCGACCAGGTCTGACAAAGATGACCTACCCAGAGCCTGCATCAAGGCGTCGCGTCCAGCCATCCCATCTCCATGCCTTTACAATTAATATATTTTGTACTATGTTATTTTTCTGCTCCTATATAAAGGGGATCCCCACCATTTTGTAAAGGGGTTGTTGTTGTTCCAACTACTCTACATAATATCAATAACAACTCTCTCCCTCTTTTCTCTCTAAGTTACTTGTTCGAGGCTACTACTTTCATTTATTGCTTTCGTACTTTTTCTTCATTTATCGCTTATCATTGGCCAGAAAGAGCCTCCATTAATTATCTTCTAACTGTTACCCCTTTTTCGTTTATCCCTGATAGCTCGAGCCTGAGCCAAGGCATCGACCTCGAGGCCCCTCATCGGCCGGAGGCTTGGACAGCAAACTCCACTAGTTCAATCATAACCTCATTTTAGTTCGTATTTCATCTTTTAACTTCACATATCTAGCATCAACTGCTCTAACAACTAGCATAAAAATAGATTACGTATTTTTAGAGTACCATCGACAAATTCAATTGTCGTTACTATTTTCACGGTAAACAATTAGGCGCCCATCGTGGGGCTAAAAATAATAGTGATTATTTTCTTTCTGGTTTCATTACACAACGTAAGTTATCTTTCACACTTTTTCTTGTCCAAAATCTTCGATTTTAGGTCAAAATGTCTGGTTCGATGAACGGAGTTGAGAACGACAATCTCGAAGACTACAGGGAAAATGGGATGGCCGTTCCAGTTATCGGCGTGCCATCACATAACCCCGACAATGCTCCAGGACCGATTCCAGTGGACGCGGATTCGCAGGAGGCACAGTAGGTCGATGAAACATCATGTACCGACAGGAGTATACAACATGGCGACCAATAGAAAGCCCAAAAAACTCCAGCCTAGGAAGAATATATAGTTAGTCTTCATGTTATTTTTGAAATGTTGCAGGCACAATAGTTGGCTATCGCTCAACTAAAAATCCACCCGAAGACTCCTAGCACAGTAGAACCAGGAGCTAATCCTCCAGTCGAACAGATACTGCAGAGATCGAGCAATAATAAATCAGTAGCCGATCCTGCCATCGCAAAAATGCTTAAGAATCTCACCAAAAGGATTGAATTAGGTGAGAGAATGATAGCAACCAACGACAAAAAGGTTGAAACCTACAACTTCAGGGTCGACCAAATCCCGGGCGCACCCTCGGTCCTAAAAGGTGTGGATTCGAAGAAGTTCGTGCAGCGGCCGTTCCTAGCAGAAGAGGCACCAAAACCCATTCCAAGGAAGTACAGAATGTTAGAACTCCCAAAATACGATGGGGCCTTAGGTCCCAACGAATACGCCACTACCTATACATATGCGGTAAAGGACAATGACACAAAAGACAACAAGATCGAGTCTGTCTTACCAAAGAAGTTCGGTGAAACACTCTCGAAGGGGACCCTGAAGTGGCATCACAACACAGCTCCCGACTTCATGGATTCACCTGCCATAGTAGCAGATTCCTTTGTAAAGACGCATACCGATTCCATCAAAGTAGCAGCAAGGAAGTCCGACATATTCAAGAGTAAGCAAAGAGAGAATAAGATACTGCAAGAATTCATACCTCATTTCCAAACGGGACGAATGGAACTACCCCCGTCTCCAACGGTTGGGTGGCGCAAGACATCACTAAAGGCCTCAATGAATGAAGCTTGGTTGCTTTAGAACTGATCAAATAGAAATTGATCAAATATCCAGCTACGACCTGGCCAAACATCCACAACCAGTGTCGATCGGATACCAGGATCGAGGATGATCGGTTGCGAGCCCCCTCGGGCTCAGTATACCTAAGCGCTCCCCTGGCAAGCGAATCAAAGTCAAATGAAGAAAAATACTAGCCATACACCCAACATAAGAGGAATTCCCCGAAGCTGTCGAAGAACTGGTCGAGGACAATATCCTCGGGGGCTTATCGATGGAGCCGAGTTTGACGTAGATGTGAATCCAATGGGAACACGTAGCCTATCAGAGTAAAATTTTAATGTCGTTGTATCGGACATCGTGTTCACGATCAGCAAAATTAGGGACACCGAATGGCCCAGTCTTATTGAATCGGATCCTCCCCAGATGAATCATGACTTGTTATGCGAATTTCATAATACGTGCGGCTATAGAACCAAAGATCGCCGCCAGCCCTAAAATAAAATGTCCAAGCTACCCAATAAAAGTCACTGCCGAGAATTTCTAAGCAAGCAATCAAGCTCAAGTTCAGTTTCGAGAAAGAAAGGCAGCCAAGAAGAGAAAATCAAATGTGCCATGACACGTTACTTTGATGTTGGAAGGGCGTCAACACTCTCCAGGAACTTGTAAAGAGGAAAATATCCATCACCCAATAAAAACAGACTCGGGGGTTCATGGCCGAGGATTCCCTCCCGTTCGGCGAGGACGTCTTTGTAACCTCGCCCCAACCTCATAACAACGCATGGTAACCTTCTTTCTCAATCCTTCATTACAAATAAAATATTTGCTCGTAAATTTAGGTGGCCGGACCGACATTATCGGGTCAAGGGTCATAGAGCAATTTGGACTGCCGAGCCAAATCAGGCCCGCCTCTCGAATCCTTGACGGTTCTAACACGGTGACCGAAATAATGAAAGGAGAGACTATTCTCTCGGACAACATGGTCAGCACAGACCAGAATGCCAAATTCTATATCATTAAAGGAGACGCAAGGTATGAACGCCTTATTCGGACGGCTGCGGACACACCGCATGGAAACGGTACCTTCCCCTCTTCGCCAAATGATGAAACCCCTATCGAAGGACGGAATCAAACCCGTCTACAGGGAATAGCATGCAGCAAGGAAAATGTTCGCGTTACGGAATGCAACGCTGGCACCAATATCTCCACTATCGAAAGAGTCAAGAGGTAATCAAACCACGCCTTCGGCTGGGCTCGATTGAACACAGCAGAGGGCCATACCAAGTCCTTGCTCAAAACCATAGGAACACACCAGACCACGAAACATCGCATGCGCACCTCATGATAAGGTAAGGCCGTCTCCCCAATCATTATTTTGCACTAACTCATGTACAGATACCTATTCGGGGCGGTCGAAAGGACTAACCCAACTCGAAGATCTCAAAAGCCTTAATGGCATCTGTTGCACTCTTTTCCCTTCTGCCAAGCTTTTGTCCCAAAAAAGGGTTCGCCGGCAATATTCTTAGCGACCACACGCTACCCAAGAAGGACCCAACAAGCTTATAAGGCTTTATTTGCAATCAACCTCGAACACTGGAGGGCACCCCATTGAGAGGACATCCACTCGGAGGAAACGGGGAACGACAGGCCAAGTTTGAACTAAGAAAATTATGTACCAGGCCAAACGGTCAAGTGAACCATGCCCGCATAAGCCGGGTTCATCGTAACAAATCAATATGTACTTATGCCAAGCAATCAAAGAATATCTTTTGCCGAAGCACCTCGTACTCCAAAGCGAACTCAGTATTTCTACAGCACTCTGCCGAGAATGCCCCGAAATACTCGAAGACTGGCGTCAATTAAATTGGCACCCGCATGCCCTCCGGGTCGGAACTCCATATTCATAAGCCCTCAATGAGGCGGAACGGATATTACAAAACTCCCCCAAAAGGGAAAATTGTCCCGAACACTTGAAGACTGGCATCACAAAATCGGGAAGTGCATGGCCCTAGGGTTGAAAGCTCCAAGGTCATAAAAGCCTTCGATAAGGCAATTCCGAACTCACAAGTAACGACCCTCAATCCGGAGCAAAAACTCGATGTCTTGGAGCACAGATCGCCATTCACTTAAAAATGCGAGGTCGTAAAATCCCAAGCGGGTAAGCTCGGACTAGCAGGATCAATTCAATATAACAATCAAAATTGTAAGACCTCAATAGGCATGAAAAAAATGTAAGACGTCAACGGGAATGCAAAACTATAAGACCTCAACAGGCATGAAAATACAGTAAGACCTCAACATGCATGTTCTCAATCCTGAAGTTTGGGCTATACGTCGCATTTGTAAGACTCCCGAAAGGGCATATCCTCAATGTAGAAAATGGGCCTATGGGAACAGTTATTTATGGAATGTTTTACAAACCGTTGCCATAGACACCATATTGTAACGGTTGCAATCGTTCCAATAGATTTTAGGTGATATCGGCACACTACAGCTATAAAACCGTTGTAGATGTAACAAAACCATTACCATAGACCCTTTTTTGCAACGGTTTTATATACCGTCCCAATAGAATAATTTATGGAACAGTTTTATTGATAAAAATTCTATTGGAACGGTTCTTGTTTCCCTCCATATTTTCCCTCCTCAATTTTCGCCAAATCGGCCCATATTAAATAACCGATGTTTCTTTTATTTTAAACTTTAACTAATTTTAATATAATAATATAAATATTAGGTTAAAATATTTTATCACTCTTTCCCCCACTAAAATTCTCGATACATCCAAAGCTATCAGATACCCCCAAATTAAGCCCTTCTCTCACACCAAAATTGCCTTCTCTCCTTCACTCTAAACAGAGACGATAATCTTCCCCAAATCTGGTCCTATCTCCAAATTCCTAAAGGCTAAATCCAACACGAGTAATTTTTGCTAGGTATGTTTTTTACGCCCTTAATCTTTCCTAAAAAGTATAGACGAAGCCTTCAACGACTTCGCTAGAGAACTAGTGTTTAGGCGTCGGAGATGTTTGCTCCGCTGGCCATAGATGATATATTAACACAGAAAACTCTTCACATTAGAAACACACTAGGAACTAGAGAATATTCAAAAGGACCGACTGGTTTTCTTTATTTTCCTTTTACTTGTTTGGTTCTAGTTTTTTCCCTTGTATGTTTTTCTTACTTCTATCTGCAGACAAGATGATGAAGGAAAATAGAAATTTCCAGTTTGGCTAGGTTGATTCCAGGACACATACGTGGTCTGCTTCCAAATCGAAGGAAGCTGAAAGCTTTTAGAGGCAGCTTGACTGGCAGCTTCACTTTTTATATCTTGAGAATCTCCTTCCCTAATCCAGTTCTAAAAGAAAAACATATATTCTTTGTTGTTTTCCAATATGATCTGCTTTAATTTATAATCTTTTAAGGTTTCAGTTTCTGTTCTTCAATTAAACCTGAAAAGATCTTTTTAGTTTTTGTCCATCATTTTCTTTGGTTTGTGTGGGCTTTGAGACTTTTGGTCATAACTCACAAGCAATTGACCTTCTGCAAATTCTCTTGTTGTTTTGTATTCTAACTTATTCAATTTTGCAGTATTTGGGTCTTGTGACATTTTACAGTTGTCGAGGCTTGAATTAATGTAGAACTGAGGTTTGGAAAGTCGCTGGAAAATAGCAATATTTTCCATTGAGGCAGTCAGGTCTGTTTGTATTTTTCTTAGCATATGCTCTCATCTTTCCAATGAAAAACTACAAAAATTATGTTACATGAATATGAAAAACAATATATTTATATAGCTTTATAGAAAATTCTTCAATGAATTACCATTTCTATATAATTTCTTATGCATATTTCTATCCTCTCTATTGTTTACTAATGTTGTATTGTATTTTATATAGATAGATTAGAGATAGTGATATTTATTTGCCTGGTGAATGGCTGATTGATGACATGTATGCGCTTATGAAATTGTTGGTCGGTGATCACTCTCAACTGAGTCTCGCAAAAGACTACGCAGGCGTTGCAAATATAATCCGAGTATTATTGCCCAGAGTCGAACCACAGAAAATTAACCTATCAATTACTACTGTCGGATTTACTAAATTCACACAATCTGTTTTCCCAAACTTTCTAATTTACAATGGTTGATTTTCTTATAACTAAAGACTGAAAGTAATTAATAACTAAAAATTAACTAAACTTGATGTGTAAATAGTAGAAATAATGTCTAAGGCAATGGTTTCCCCCGTTGGTAATTTCCTTGGTTGTATATGTCTTATAACTACGATTTACTTGTCTCTAACAATCATGAACGCTCAATCTATCATAATTCTTTCTCAAGTAATTATGATAATCTACTAGACGTACTCTCTCAAGCTACGCTAGCTAATTTCACAATACTATTCACGTAGATTGCACCGGGGTTTTGTTATCTCTAATCCAACCCCTAAACCCTCTGTTATGACTCTCGTCTATACTCTGGGAGTGATGTTGTTCATACAATCACCTAAATATGCACTCTCTCTCAAGTTGATACATAATAAATAGGAACGGATAATTGAGGGCACTTTCAACTAATCCACAATCAAAACATAGATGAACAATTAGAGATTAACAACCAAATCCAATTATATTAATAAAACAACCAAGTTATCCCCAAGGGGTTCTACCAAAACCTTAGATTAAGGTTTTTAGCTACTCATGACAATGGGGAAATCAACTATTACAAGATTCATAATCATAAATTGCAAGAAAAATAAAGAAGAATAAGAGTAATGATGTTTTGGGTGATCTCTCACACTTGTTTTCCTTTCCAAAGTACTCTCAAAACATTACATGCCTCCCTTGGGCGAGTTCTATTGTTTAAATAGGGTTTTGGGCTAAGAATTCCGTAATTTGCACTTCAGTCCCTCAACTTTTCGACTCATACCGTGGTCCTGCAGCGGTTACGCCAGGACCGCGGCCAAATGACCTCTCTGAATCTGCGACGTCCGACCGCGGTTATGCTGGGATCGCGGCAGTCCATCTCCAGTTCTGGTTTGTGTATTTTGCATGGTGCACTTGGCGGATATCGTGCGATTGGCCTCTTTTTCTTCCATAATTGATCCCAAAAGTACTCCATAGCCTTCTTTTATTATATGTAACCTGAAAAGCATGAAAACACTAATCAGAGCATTTTGTTATCACTTTTACCATAAAAATTGTACAAGAAAGTGGTTCTTTTAGGGCTTAATCATAGTTCAATTCACCTATCATCAACACCCCACACTTAAATCTTTGCTAGTTCTCGAGCAAGTTGAACCACACTTCTAGGCCTAATCGTTCGATGCATTACCCAGTTTTATGTCACACCTGCCATTATGAAAGGACAACCTAAGTAGTGCAACAGCCACACCTCAGATGAAGACTCTAATGCCATGACACACTCATGCTTACTCTAGTTACTCTAACGGAGGTGAAAACTTTCTTTTTCTTCCAGAGTTACATGCCCTCACATCACATTTTTGAGAGAAGTTCCACACATATAAAATCAAGCACAAGGGACTATAGATAGAAAGAATTCACTCACTCTCAGCAAAGAACATTCACATGTCACACAGATATACCATAAGCTTTCCCTTAGTGTAATACTCTACTAATCGAGTTGTTTTAGTCTAAGATCAAGAGGTCTTTATTTGGTTGTAATATGGGCTAAGGGACGGGTAGGATATATTTGGATATAGTGACTAACCTCCCTAAGCACTTTTAATACATTCTTCCTTTATTCCGATTCCCATGTTAAGCCTAGTCATTCTTCCACACTTGTTTCATAAGCTAACCCCACTTTCCTAGGTGCAACTGGCTTTTTCTTGCCACTCACTATTTTAGGACCAACTATTTACGAGGTCCTTCTTCTATATTTCAATATATATTTTTCTCTTTTTTTTTCAACTACCATTGCACCCTTCTAGTATTTTCCTGATTTCCTTTTCCTACTCCCTTATCACCCCACACTTTGACTTTTACATGATCTTTAACAATTCAAGTGCTTCTAGGAAGTAAAGTGTCAAACAGTCAAGCTATTCAACACATGGATGTAGGTTATTACAAGGTTATCAAAGAATCAGGCTTAGGCTCAAAGGGGTTAACTATGGTGATACGTACCGGTGGATTCATAATTAGACCGGCTACACAAAGAAATGCTTCAATCATCTCTAAGACCAAACAGCTTCTATTTCGCTTTGCAAACACACCGGGCGAGTTCTAGGTATCGCATGCAAGCACAGAATACAGGTATTTCCTCACACACACTTAGCATGTAACTCATTCCGAATTAGTTCGTCAACACACTCACATGAGTGTTCAAGCAAGACAAGGTGTGCACAATTAAGGCATAATTTACGAGTCTACAAACGAGCCTAGATGTCGCCCCCTCAAGTTCGTTTAGTTATTAGCATGTGTGTACATTACAGGTTGCATTCCTGCCCTTACCCATCTTAGTCCAAGAGAGTCTTTAGAGTCCTAAAAATATCAAAGAAAAATCTACCTAACCCGGTTCAAGAAAAGCCCTTGAAAAAGAACCGTGGTCAAAAGAAAAACCAAGGGGAAATTACTACACTACCTAAAAAAAAATCTAAGTGGACTACTTTCCTCAAGAGTACTGTCCAAGTGGTCCGTCCTCAGGAAAAGTCCCCTACCTTTTTTTAAATCCAACTTTGACCCTCAAGAGACCCGTCGACAAGTGTTCGTCGTTGGGTCAAGTCAGTTACTTGTAAGATGAGTACATCCAATTATATACAGCAACAAAGCTACAGAACTACAACATACTCAATGTATATGTACACTAACAATACACCACTAAAGAAAGTCTCCCACCCCTTGGGCGTCGTGGTAATGATCAATGTCACCAGTAAACTGGGGCAACTGCAAGACCTGGCGAATCTTCCGAATTGAGTATTTGTCAACAGGAGAATATCCAGAACATGCAAAAACCACACAAAAGTGCACACTGTGAAGGTTATCCAATCACTTCTTTCAAAGCGGGGAAATCCTGTATAGGAGGACTCTCGATTTGGGACTATTAAGATGCGTCGAAGCAAAGGAGGCATCCAGGTTGTTGGAGGAAATTCACGCAGGGAATTGTGGTCCGCATATGAATGGTTTTGTCTTAGATAATAAAATACTCCAGGCCGATTATTTCTAGATGACTATGGAGACGGACTACATCTAGTATGTTCGGAAATGCCATCATTGCCAGATCCATGCAGATATGATAAAGGTACCCCTAACGAGCTCAATGCAACAAGCTCACCATGGCCGTTCACCACTTGGGGGATGGATGTCATTGGACCTATCGAGCCTGCCGCATCAAACGGGCACAGGTTCATTCTGGTGGCAATCAATTATTTTACAAAATGGGTTGAAGCAGCTCCATAGAAGGCGGTTAACAAGAAGGTTGTGGCAGACTTTGTCCGCGACCACATAATTTGTTGGTTTGGCATCCCAGAGTCAATCATCACTAACAATGGTTCCAACCTCAGCAGTGACCTGATGAAAGCAATATGTGAAGCCTTCAGGATCAAGCACAAGAATTCTATAGCCTACAGACCTCAGATGAATGGAGTTGTAGAAGCAACCACCAAGAACATCAAAAAGATACTAAGGAAAATGATAGAAAAACACAAGTAGTGGCATGAGATACTATCATTTGCTCTATTGGGATACCGTACCACCGTCCGCACATCAACCGGGGCAACTCCTTATATGATGGTTTACGGTACCGAGGCAGTTATCCTAGCCGAAGTGGAGATTCCCTCCCTAAGAATTATGCAGGAGGCCAAACTTGAAGATGCAGAATGGGTAAAAAGTCACTATGAGCAGCTAGCCCTTATAGACGGGAAAAGACTGAATGCAATTTGCCATGGTCAGCTTTATCAGAATAGAATGACCAGAGCCTTTAACAAAAGAGTCAGACCAAGACAGTTCACACTAAGGCAGCTGGTGTTAAAGAAGATTTTTCCACATCAAGATGAAGCCAAAGGGAAGTTCTCTCCCAACTAGCAATGTCCATACATGGTTCATCGGGTTCTAACAGGAGGAGCCCTCATACTTGCAGAAATGGACGGAGAAGTCTGGCCAAAGCCAATCAATTCAGATGTAGTGAAGCGATACTATGTGTAACCATTATGATTTCTTTATGTAATTTGAACTACGCCTGACCTGATTCCCGTTTAAGAGGGGATACGTAGGCAGCCCTATGGGTTCGGTCACGATCCAATAAAATTTCCTTCCACCCTCCCCCAATATTGGAAACTGGGGCAGAATTTTGAGGAGGACCCTCAAAATTCCGTAGTTAACTTTCGACACTCATTGCGCACAGTCGTCAGAGGCACCAACCCAATAAACTGGGGCAGAATTTTGAGGAAGACCCTCAAAATTCCGAAGCAAAAGAGGTTGCAACATTTTGAACCACGTCGCAGTCGTCGGTTAATCTAAAATTGCTTTTTATTATGTATTTACATCATATTTTTCTTTTAATTATATTACCAAACTATGCATGAATACTATTAGAACAGCTTTGACAGCAACGCTCCCCCCAATGAAAGCAAGAGTCGAGTAGGACGTGCGCAGTCCAAGGGAAGACGAACTAACCTTCCCCCTTGACAAAACTCACGATTTTTATTTAGATGCAGGCACCAAAGACATAAAATCATCAGATACGATTACATGCTCATACTTTTTCAGGAATAGAACTCTTAGGATCGTTGCCTATTTACAAGTACTATCCACACACAATATCCCCAGCAGGCCACAATGACAATCGACTATCAACCGTCAGCACTCAGTTAAGAGATTTCGTTACTCTTCATCTTTATTTATTGCATTTCATAAGGCTACATTTCTGCCTTTCGAGACTAAGCACTGTCTCCTGCATTTCCTGCATGGCATAAGGCTACCTTTCTGCCTTCCGAGACTAAGCACTATCTCCTGCATTTCCTGCATTGCATAAGGCTACCTTTCTGCCTTCCGAGACTAAGCATTGTCTCCTGCATTTCCTACATTGCATAAGGCTACCTTTCTGCCTTCCGAGACTAAGCATTGTCTCCTGCATTTCATAAGGCTACCTTTCTGCCTTCCGAGACTAAACATTGTCTCCTGCATTTCCTGCATTGCATAAGGCTACCTTTCTGCCTTCTGAGACTAAGCATTGTCTTCTACATTTCCTACATTGCATAAGGCTACCTTTCTGCCTTCCGAGACTAAGCATTGTCTCCTGCATTTCCTGCATTTCATAAGGCTACCTTTCTGCCTTCCGAGACTAAGCATTGTCTCCATCCTGCATGGTTGAAATATCGCCACCTCTATTTGCATCGGTTGAAATAGCGCCAACCTTATTTCCATCGGCTGAAATATCGCCAACCTTATTTAATTTTCGCTATCGGCTGAAAGATCACCAGTTATATCTAAATCCCTACCACCGGCTTTATTTAAATTTCTGTTGGCTGAAATATTGCCACCTCTATTTGCATCAGTTGAAATAGCGCCAGCTTTATTTAAATTTTCGTCGGCTGAAATATCGCCATTTATATTTTTACGGCGGCTGAAATATCGCCAGCTTTATTTAAATTCCTGTCGGCTGAAATATAGCCATGCTTTATTTAAGTTTTCATCGGCTGAAATATCGCCATTTACATTTCTGTCGACTGAAATATCGCCATTTAAATTTCTGTCGGCTGAAATATCGCCATTTAAATTTCTGTCGATTGAAATATCGCCAGCTTTATTTAAGTTTTTCCATTTACATTTTTATGGGCTGAAATACCGCCAAATCATCCAAGGGCGTCATTGTTCGTAGGCACCATCTTCATAGCCCGAAAACACCATGACATGGCCCGAGGATCCCGCTTTATATTCTGCACATCATCATTCTTAGGCATCATGGTTCGGAGGCACCATTATCATGGTCCGAGAATATCATTTCATAGCCTGCGAATCTTTATTTACGCTCTTCATGGCCCGGGACATCATGGTCCGAGGACATCATCCTAACCGTTCGAAGATAGCATTCATGGTCCAATAGGAGCTTGCATCACGTTTAATTTATGCCCAATGTATGTTGCATTGCCTACTTGTAGGTACACCAGCTAGCAACGGCCGTCTCAGCAGGAGCGATCCCGCTCCAGTTCCCGCAACCTATCATATTTCGAATACCTCTTCCAATTTAAACATCGTGTCCATCCTTTTCAAATCTCCACCGGCACATTTCGTCAATGGTTCCTGAACTACATATGGCCTGATTTTTGTAAGATCGGGGATATGTAGGTAGCTCAGAAACCAGAGCTCGGTCAAAATTCTTTTCAATCGCCGCTTCCAGTCAAAATTGGCCATCTTATCTTTACCCGACAAATCTTTCATCCTCCTCGGGTAAAGAGGGGCAGATGTTGATACCTAATTTTTCCCCTAGGTATTTTATACCCAAAATACTTCCAAAATAGCATATATGTGCATATATCAGCACGCCTAAGAGTTTTGGTACTTTTCCAAATTTTTAATAATTTTTAAGCCAATTTATTGCCTATTTTAATACCACAAAATCCAATAATTATTCCAAAAATAATTTATTTTGATGAATAACTTATTTAATTCTCATATTTACACCAAAATATAATTAAGGTAATTTTTTTACATTTTTAACAAATTTATTTGGTATGTTTAAAGCTAAATTGCATGTAATTGCAATTATAGCCTATCTTACGATTAATAGTATTTTATAATTATAAATAGTTAACTATTTCCAATATTTTAGTATTTGTTTGTTTAGTATTTTCAATTTGTTTTTAAAATCATTATTACTATTTTTTATAAAATAAAAACGGGAAAATTGGTCATTTAACACTTAGCCTATTTCTATTTCAATAACAGTCTTTTCTCCTCTCAATTGTAGCCTCAATTGGCCCAATTACGCCCCCCAAATTAAACAACCCCAATTCCTAAAATACCCGACCCACAACCCGTTTTCAAACCCGCCCGGTTTTCTTTTAAAATCCAAGACGTTGATCATTTTGATCAACGACTGATATCCTTCCTTTCCTTTTTTAATCACCTAACCCCTCTAACCCTACCTCATTTGCATAGAGACGCCATCTCTAACTTCGTTCGTCTCCCTCAAACGCTCTCTAGCCTCCCCTTAAACCCTAATCACCTCCCGCCTTATCTCACCTCATTCCCACCGGAATCCATGGCATCTCCTGCCATAGATGGTCTGTACTCACCTTCTCTCACCACTAAGCCTGAGCTATTCGAAGTTTGGAGGCTTGACCTTGATGGCCCTCTCTCAGATCCATCTCGGTCCTGTAGATCTATGATTTTCCAGCCACGCTCCGGCATATTCAAGCACTGAAAGCTTGATTCCTGACCTTTTTAACTCAGGATCTGATCTTGTTCTTCCAAGTCTCGCTTCTAGGGTTTCTATGAAACTCTAAGCCATTCGAGGTTCTTTCACCGTTATTTGTTTAGATCTGTGCTATGTCTATGTTTTTCTTGATGTTTTGAGTGTTTTCCTCCAAATTTCTTCCTCAAAATCATTTGATTTCAAATTAGGGTTTCTAAAAGCCTTTTGATTCTTGCTGTTCTTTTCTTTTAGATGTTTGTATGTATTATGCTCGTATGCTTTCTTTCTCTATCACGCATGTATTGTTCTTCTCTTCTTTTATATGCGTGCTCACATGATTAATCTGTGTTAAACTTTCCTCACTCTTCTACCAAATGTGTTTACTACTGAGTTTCTTGACATTTGCTTATGTTCTTATTAAGCGTGTTTCGTCTATTCTGGACTGGCCTAAGTTCTGAGTTTTCTAAAATATGTTCTTCACACCTTTTCCCTCTTTGATTGCTTCAAACCTGCTATTGTTATTTGTTTGTTTCTCATGAGACTCCTTAAGTCTGTTCACTTGCCTTCTTATTTCTGTGTTTGATTCAATTCGAAACCCTAGAATTTAGGGGTTTCTTTGACAAGCTGGATTAGGGTTTCACTTTGGAACCCTGAACCTACAGGCTTACTATGAGTCTATGACTGAACTCGTATTCTTTGTTTTATGATCCTAAACACTTCAATGTTAGACTCTTTGTCTGATTTGTCTATTTTATATGTGAAGAAACTCCTCTTTCAAACGGTTTTGACGACTACTTGATTGATTTTGGTTTCCTTTGATGGGGTTTTGACTGATTACACTGATTTTCCTTCGATTCAACCTCCTCTACCTATTTCTGGCTGGGTTCATTCGAATTAAGCATGTTGCCTTGATTTTATTAGATTTTCTGATTGATTCCCTTTCCTTTTTCTTTACAAACCAAGTACCGTTGAGTTCTTTCCTTAAATAAGCTTTATGTATTTTCTCTTTTTATGCTACTATAAAAGATTTTACTCAAATTTCCTTTCCTTATTTACATTCTCCCGTTTGGAATTGAATCCCCTAACTTACGGGAGAATATTTGAGACTGATTTTTAAGGTTTTCTTACCTTTCCTACTTGCTTCTCTGCAGTATAAAAGGGGTTGCCCTTCAGCACTTTAGACAAGTCAATTTTTGACACGATCAACTTTTAATTTCTAACATAAACACTCTAGTTCTTGCTCTGAACTCACTCATACATAAAGCTTTCTCTGATTGTGGCTTGTTTGCAAGAGTCCTGCTTTTCTTTGCTTACTTTTCTGCGACCGGTATGTTCTTATGTTTAATTGTTGCCTCTCCCTCCATGTTTTTATTTTATAGTCCGTTCCTTCTTTGTTTTACTATCTACATATTGTAACTTTCTGCAAGTTTACTTTCATTGATTTTTTCTTATATGAATCCCAAACCCTAATCCCTTTTATATGGCTGAGTTATGGTTCAAAAACATGGCAATACTTGATATTATTGTCTATGGACATGAACTGGACCCTCTTGAGTCCTAAACTCTTTCAATTCCCATCCCCATTCCCCTTTAAATGTATGTTGAGTTTGAGACTTTGGTTTGGCAGTGTCCTAATCACTGTCCAGACTATAGTCTAACCTTCAATAGGTCTTACTCTTAATTGTTTGGCTGACAGTTTGGTCAGGGGTGTGCCAGTCTATCATATGGCTGGGCATGACCACCAGCCTGCCTTGGCATTCCCTAACCCCCTCTCTCTATTGCACTTGCACTTATTCCTAGAATCTAAGTTCTGCCCCGCCCCCCTCCTTTTGTGAGCCTTGCCTTGGGACCCATGAGCTCCCTCTGAACTTGGACACTTGAGTGCTGGCTCTTCCACACTACACTTTGATTCAATTCTAATTGGTATCTGGGGTGTAAGCACTGCATGGAGTTCCTGAAACTCCTTAGAACTTTGAAACACCCTAGATAAGACAAGGCTTAGGAAATCTTGATCTCGGAAGTGGTTCATCTCATGTTGTTAGACACTAAGTCTGAATTAGGTTCCTTGGATGCAGCTGTAGCTTCTGATGTACTTTTAATTTCCAGTTTGATTTATTGGGTTGTAATAACTTTGAATAAACTCATGGGGATTTATTAGAAAAGGGATAGGGTTTTATTTTATGCACAAAGGGTAGATACCATGCCTATAGGGGTTTAACTTCTGATTTCTGCTACTTCACGCTTAGATATCATGTCTATAGGCTCTTGCATCTCTGCATATATAAATGTCATTAGGCAAACAATAGGCTTAATAATAAAATTATGTATAGATACCATGTTCATAAGGCTCCTGTTAACATCTGAAAGGTATTAAAATCAGTGAACGTATAGAAATTATGCCTATAGGAAATCTTGAATCTGAACCGTCTCATTCGCTTAAAACAATATCGATTGCTGAAACTTGTGTCTATTTTGCTAAAAATGTAATCTTCTGCATCTTTTTTTTTCTTTTTTCTTTTTTTTTAAATGCATTCCTTTATGATAAAATTGGCAAACCTTCTCTAATCAGTCTGCATTTCTTCTGAAATTCATTCCTTTCTAGTAAACCTTTTCAGATCAGTGCATTTTTTTTCTATGAAAATTATTTCCTTCTGATAAAGTTCATGAACCGTTTTCTATAATAAATCTGCACCTTTTCTTGAAACTTATTTTACTCTGACAAAAATGGGTAACTCTTTTATAATCAGTTTGCTTTTCAAAATCAGTATTTGTATTCAACACATAGACAAAGATTAGTTAAGTAATCATTGGGTCAGTCGTACACAACCGCATCCGAGCGGACCTAATGTGGACTTCTTGTCTTAAAATATGTGTTGAACCAGTATATTCATCGCTTTAATTTAATCCAGACCAAACCAGTACATGAAAGACATGCTAAACTGTGCCTTTATTTGATTTAAGGAGGCCTACTTGAGCCCTATTTGTTTGCTTTTTTACCCATATCTGTATTATGTGTTTTGAATGTCACCTTAGTACTTTGTCCTTTGAAAACTCTCAAAAGACCCCAAATTCCTTTTTCCTATAGGATTAGTAGTCCTACATGCCTCCGAGACTGATAGGATTGGGACGGGTACTAGCATGCAATAAGTAACGATACATTCCGAGCTTAATACCTCAACGGGGTGGGAAGGGTAGACATGGAGATGATGATCACACGATAACACTACGAGTGGTTACCGGTGTTGTGCGAATGATCCATGTGATGTATAAACCTAGGATCCCTTCCCTTATATAGTTTTGCTTAATATCGACAAAATCCTGTATTTTCAACCACTCAAAATTACTCTTTGATTTTACTGCATTATCCCTTTTCTTTCAAATCTTTCCTCTTAGTTTACTCAATATTTTGATTAATTAATTTTCCGAATTTAGACATTCTCTCAAGTAAGCTATAGATCATCTAAACCTTGATTCCAACATGTTTGTCATGCACCTATTTGCAACCCTTATGTGTAAAGTTATTTATGTATCTGTTTGCATAAAAGTCACAACATAGCATGGCCAGGAACCACACTAGTGGATCTTGAGGGGTGCCAAACACCTTCCCCTCGAGATAATTTCTAGCCCTTACCCGAACTCTGGTTTTCCAATTCAAAATCCTTGGTGTCCTAATGCACTTAATCATTAGGTGGCGACTCTTCAACTCCAAAAACCCAATTCCCAAACGGGAATAAAGATGTCTTCCCAAATATCGTAAATCCGATTTCGCTTTAGACAAAGGGGGCATCGACAATGGATCTTGCCAGTTAGGAGAGAAATTTCTTTTGGCTTCATGTTGATGCGGGAAAATATTCTTTAACATTAGCTTTCCCGGTGTGAACTGTCTTGGCTTGACTTTTTTGTTGAAGGCTCCAGACATTCTGTTCTGATATAGTTGACCATGGTAGACTGCATTCATTTACTTTCCGTCTATAAGGGCTAGTTGCTCGTAAGGACTTTTTTACCCACTCTACGTCGTCGAGCTCAGCTTCTTCTATGATCCTTAGGGAAGGAATTTCCAGCCCATCAGGAATGACAGCCTTTGTACTATAAACCAGCATATAGGGGGTTGCCCCAGTAGGATAAATGATAACTTCTCGTGCCACAGTTTATGCTTCTCTATCATTTTCCTCAATATGTTCTAGATATTCTTGTTGGCGGCTTCTACAACTCCATTCATCTAAGGCCTGTAGGTTGTGTAATTCTTTTTTTATCTTGAAAGTTTTGCACATATCTTTCATCAAGTCGCTCTTGAGATTGGATCCATTATCAGTAATGATTGACTGTGGAATCCCAAATCGACAAACAATGTGGTCGCAAATAATGTCTACCACAACTTTCTTAGTCACTGCTTTGTAAGATGCTACTTCGACCTATTTGGTGAAATAGTCTATGGCTACCAGGATAAACCTGTGTCCGTTGGAAGCGGCGGGCTCGATTGGTCCAATAACAGGCGGTGAACGGCCACGGTGAGCTTGTTGTGTTGAGCTTTCTTAGAGGTACCTTTATCATATTTGCATATATCTTACAGCGGTGGCATTTTAGGACATACTGGATGCAGTCTATTTCCATAGTCATCCAAAAGTAATCAGCCCGGAGTATCTTCTTCGCTAAGACAAAACTGCTCATATGTAGACTGCAGGTCCCCGCATGAATTTCTTCTAGTAGCCTGGATGCTTCCTTTGCATCTACACACCTCAATAATCCTTAATCGGTAGTCCTCATATACAGGATTTAGAAGTTATTGGAAAATCTCCTAAATGTGCGTTTCTGAGCAGGATTAGCAAGCTCCGGGTACTCTCCTTTTGCCAAATATTCCTTGATATCATGAAACCAAGGTTTTCCATCTGCTTGCTCCTCAACATGGGCAAAGTAAGCTGGCTGATTATGGATTTTTACTGGAATGGGATCAATGAAATTCTTGTCGGGATATTGTATCATAGATGATAGGGTAGCCAATGCATCAGTGAACTCATTATGGATTCTGGGAATATGCTTGAATTTCGTCTTTATGAACCTCTTTCTCAATTCCTTTACGCGATGCAGTTACATGAGTATCTTGGAGTTCTTAGTTGCCCATTTTTCTCGTACCTGATGTAAATCTGAATCTTCAATCACTAGGAGCTCTTGCACATTCATGTCAATGGCCATTTTGAGACCTAAGATGCAAGCTTCATACTCAGCCATATTGTTGGTGCGGGGGAACCTGAGTTTGGCAGACACTAGATAATGCTGACTGGTTTCTGATATTAGGACTGCTCCTATGGCAACTCCTTTGAAGTTTGCTGCTCCATCAAAAGAACATTCTCCAATCGTCATAGGGTTCTTCAATGTCCTCTCCTATGAATGATACCTCTTCATCAGGAAAATACATTCTCAGGGGTTCGTATCCTCCATCCACGGGGTTTTCAGCATGATGGTCTACCAGCGCTTCTTTACCGCTTTCTAAGTTACGTAAACAATGTCGAACTCACTCAACAGGATTTGCCACTTGGCTAGCTTGCCCGTAGGCATGGGCTTCTGAAAGATGTACTTAAAGGGACCCATTCTCGATATGAGATATGTAGTATAGGCGCAAAAGTAACGTCTCAACTTCTGAGCTACCCAAGCCAAAGCACAACATTTGCGTTCCAATAGGGAATACCGGGCCTCGTACAGGGTAAACTTCTTACTGAGATAATAAATGGCTTGTTCCTTCCTCCCTATTTCATCATGCTTCCCTAGAACGCAGCCTAAAGCTTCATTTAACACTACAAGGTAGAGTAATAAGGGTCTACCTGGATCGGGCAGAACTAAGACTGGTGGTGTAATAAGGGTCTACCTGGATCGGGCAGAACTAAGACTGGTGGTATTGATAGGTACTCCTTGATTCTGTCGAAGGCCTTCTAGCAGTCATCGGTCCATTTGGTAGTGGCGTCCTTCTTTAACATCTTAAAGTTTGGCTCACAGATAACTGTAGACTGCGCTATGAATTGGCTGATGTAGTTAAGCCTTCATAAGAAACTCATCACATCCTTCTTGTTCCTTGGCGGTGGTAGTTCTCGAATGGCTTTGACTTTTGATGGATCCAGTTCTATTCCTCGGCGACTCACAACAAACCCAAGCAACTTCCCAGCAGGAACCCCAAATGCACACTTTGCGGGGTTTAGTTTCAGGTTGTATCTCCGCAGTCTATTGAAGAACTTCCTTAGATCTTCTATGTGGTCAGTGGCCTTCTTGGATTTGATAATAACATCATCCACATATACCTCTATCTCCTTGTGTATCATATCGTCAAAGATGGTAGTCATGGCCCTCATGTAGGTGACCCCTGGATTTTTCAGGCTGAATGGCATCATCTTGTAATAGTACACTCCCCATGACATAATGAAAGCCGTTTTCTCAGCATCTTCCTCATCCATCGAGATCTGATGATAACCAACAAAGCAATCTACGAATGACTGTAGCTCATTCTTAGCGCAATTGTCAATCAAGATGTGTATATTCGGCAAAGAGAAGTCGTCTTTTAGACTGGCCCGATTGAGATCCCAGTCGACATACACTCTAACCTTCCCCTCCTTCTTTGGTACTGGCACGATATTGGCTAACCATGTTGGGTACTCAACTACCCTAAGAACCTTGGCCTTGATCTACTTGGTAATTTCTTCTTTGATTTTCAAACTCATATCAGGCTTGAACTTTCTGAGCTTTTGCTTTACCAGTGGACACATTGGATCAGATGGCAGTTTGTGGGCCACAACAGATGTACTCAGACAAATCATGTCATCATACGTCCAGGAGAATATGTCCTCATACCCCTTTAAAAATTATGTGTATTCTTTCTTCTTTGATTGCGAAAGGTGAATGTTGATTCGTGTTTCCTTGGTGTTTTCTGCATCTCCCAGGTTGACAATTTTGGTCTCATCCAGGTTGGACTTAGGTCTGTTCTCAAATTTCTCAACTTATTTGACAATCTCTTCAGTTATGTCATCTTCCTCTGAATCAATGTCTGTTTGTTGCGTTGTCTTGTTGCATGTCACAGTCATTGGTTCATCAAGATAAGTAATAATAATGCTGTATTGGTAAAGTAAGGAGGAAAATTATAGCAATAAATATTAATTCATAAGAAAAATCAAACATGCTTTGGATAGATTGAATAACTGTTTTGAACATTGAAGATCTTGTTGCGGAATCTGAAAAATGCGAAAAGAAAATCATTTAGTAAATAAAACATTAAATAATGCTTGTTTTAGCCTTGGTACCCCGAGGCTCGTCGGGATCTGAATGTCCTGATGTCTAATTCGTGAGATGTTACCCTATGCTCACAGCATGTATGGAAGGGCCTTCCTCCCCCTCCTCCTCGAGAATAACACGACAGCCCATATCACTATCCTCTATAAATAAGTTCTTCTTTGCTGCAAGTGCTTCCTCTTAATCTGACCCATAAATAATGTCGGCATGTTGGAAGGTCTGCTCCAGATGCTGTATTTACTGCTCTAGTGGATTGTAAGGACCGCGCCATGGTGGCGACCAGCTATTAAATTCTTTCCAGGTGTATTCATATCCCAAACCGAAGGTAGTGCCATGTTTCTTGAGTTTTATTAGTTTAGAGATCCCTTGGAGATTCTTGCCGAGCCCTTTGCCAGGTTCGTACCCATTCCAATTCAGTACACTCTCAATTTTGTTATCCCACCATTTGTCTTTGTCGACAGCATTGACCCTCTCGCTGTGGTGGTAAATTTCTCTGCCAAGCTTTCTTCTTCCCCCGATCGCCAGAATGTCTGGCAACTGTATATAGGGTTGCTACCTTCACCGTGAATGATCACTTCCTGGTGATTCCATTTAAATTTTATTGCATGATGCCTCGTTGATGCTACGGCCTTAGCAGCATGAATCCATGGTCATCCCAGCAACAAGTTGTAAGATGCTGGTACATCTATTACTTGGAAATCGACCTCGAACCAGGTCGGTCCCATCTGCAGGCATAGAATAATCTCACAAATGGTAGACCTCTGAGAACCATCGAAGGCTTTCACATTGATTGCTCCATCCTTTATCTCATGCATCCATTTGCCCAACTTATTCCGTGTTACAAGCAGACAAATGTTAATACTAGAACCTCCATCGATCAGGATCCTGGTGATGAAATAATCCTCGCATTACACGGTGATATGCAGTGCTTTGTTGTGCCCCAGCCCTTTAGGTGGTTGCTCGTCCTCATGAAAGGTGATCTTATGGCTTTCCAGCACTTGTCTTACTATATTAGCCATTTCCCCGCCAGTGATGTTACTTGGTACGTACGCTTCACTCAGCACCTTCAACAGAGCATTCTTATGTGTCTTGGAATTCTGCAGCAAAGAGAGGATGGATATTTGTGCTGGCGTCTTGTTTAACTGGTCGATGACCGAATATTCCTTGGCCTGTAATTTCCTCCAAAGGTCGTCCGGACCTGTCTTAATGCAGGGTGGCTGATTGGAGGCCTGCTTACTTGATTCAGCTAGATGTTCAGGGGTATAGACTCTACCAGTTTTGGTCATACCCTGTGCTGCGATAGTTTCTTCAATCCTGGCCTTGCCCTTCCTTCTCGCAGACGCTGTATAATCCCAGTGTACAATATTTGTATAGAATGGTAGCATGGTTAACATCGCCACTAGGATCGGCGCGGCTATCCTTACTTAAAATGGAACATGTGCCTTAGGAGGCAAGACTGCAACCTCAAATGGTACGGGTATATTTGCCAGAGACGTTAATTTAACCTCAACTGGTGTTGGTGTCTTTGCAGGTGGCGCTGCTTCAAACTCGAGGGGTGTAGAGATGTTCACCTCGGCATCCTTAGATGGTTGGATCTAGACTATGATCGGTTTGAGAGTAATTACTGGTTTCTTTGGGTCATCACCTTCTGCGATAAACCCGATGGATCCCTCGAGATTCCAGTCATCTTCTAATACAATCATGTGGACACCTCCACCCTTATGGTCTGGCAGAGGGTTATTGCTAATGTTTGGAGCGGCTTCCTTTGCCACAATGACTTTTTTATCAATCAAAGACTGTATCTTGTCTTTCAAGGAATGTCATTGATCGATGGTGTTCCCTTTCATGGTGGAATGGTATGCAAAGGGCTTGTTTGGGTTAACCCACTGAGAAGGATTTTCAGGGGTTGTAGCAGGGATGGGGGTGACATAACTAGCAACTTTGAGCCTCTCATACAGCTAGTCGATGGGTTCAGTGATGGCTGTATATTATTTTAGAGGTCTGCGATCAAAATTAGGTTGGGGTCTAGGGAAATTTTGGCATGCAGGGGGTGATTGATAATAGGGTGGTGGAGCATTATAGGTTTGGTAGACATGAGCGGGTTGGGAGTATCTGGGTGAGGTAGGTTGGTATGTAGGAGGTGGAGATGACTGATAAGTTGGTGGCAGAGCTTAGTATGAGGGCGAGGGTTCTTAGTAATTTGGGGTTGGCTGGTATGTGAGTGGAGGTGTTGGGTAAGTTTGGTATTTGAAGGGAGACTTGGTCCTTTGTGCAACCATCACGGCCCCTACGTACTTTTCTTGGACACACTACCAGATTGTAAATCCTTATTCGTAGCTTGCAAGGCTTCAAAATTTGTAACCATACCACTTTTAATACCTTCTTTAATTCTTTCACCAAATTTGATAATGTCGGAGAACTTGTGCTTCTCAATCATCATCAGTCATTCATAGTATTGCGGGTCCTGAGCTGGGACAAAGAACTTGTTCATTTTCTCCTCTTCTAAGGCGGTTCTGACCTTAGCAGCTTCGAATCTCCAGCGAGTAGCATACTCGCGAAATGTCTCTCTGGGCTTCTTCTTCAAATTCTGGATATAGAACACATCTAGCACGTTTTGTGTATTAAACATAAACCTGTCCATAAAGTCAGATGCCATACCTACCCAGCTCGACCAATTCGTAGGATCTTGGTTGATGTACCAAGATAACACATCTCCTTTCAAACTCCTCATGAACAGCTTCATGCGGATCCTTTCATATTTTCCTACTCTGACCACCTTGTCGCAATATGTCCTCAGATAGACCCTTAGATCACTCGTACCATCAAACATTTCCAATTTAGGAGGTATGTACCCCTCAGGCAGTTCGACATCAGTCTGTATGCAAAGATCCTTATAATTCAGCCCCTCGATTCCTTTGCTTCCCTTAACGCCCTGAATCCAGTTGGTCAGTTTCTTAAGTTCCTCGGCCAAGTTCCTGATAAGCAGATCCTTTTCATCAGACTCAGGGGTGTATGAGATAGGTTGGGTGGAGTGTGGCATGGTCTCCACATAGAAAAGATTTTTATGGTGGCCTGGTGTGTGGAAATGGTCGTTTGCGGAGTTCTGAGGTTTTGGAATCAGAAGTGGAGTCTTATTTGTAGTATGGTGGGTGTTACATTGGTTCTTTGGTGGAGCAGCAGGATGATTTTGTTGTTTTGGGATATTCTGAGGAGGGGTAGGGTTTTGAACATTTGGGAAGTTGGTATCTGGGGTGCTGAGAGAAAATGACAGGTTTGCCATATTTCGAACCTAATCGAGCTCTTCTTGGAACTTCAACAATTTCTGTTCAAGTTGTGACACATTCTTGTTAGGAACCCGAATATAATAGCCATCAGTGGCCTCTACCTGTTCAGTTGTGTTCTCTTTCCTTATGTTATTCAAATCTTCCATTTTGTTCTTGCCTTTCCCTTTAATAGGACTAAGAGATAGAGTGGGTGGAGGGCCCCTGGATCTTGTGAAATAAGATGATGATGCCAGAGTGCACGAACTAACCTTTGGGGAGGGGAATAATAACAAAATATTTCAAAAAATTAAACAAAAGGTAATCAAGTTAGTGAGGATTATAAAAAGTATTGCAATATTTAAAAATATAGTGCGAGAATGTAAAATGTGTCCAAACTTGGGAACCTCTTTGTGCCCGAGGTGGGCCTAGCAAAAAATAGACTTGGGGACTTTTAATGCTAAATGCCTCATTTTATTGATAAAAATAGGCGAATCCTAAAATGATACTAAACAAGCATGAAATAAAAGTCACTAATGGCCATTGGCCTTAATACATTCATAAGGCAAAAATTAAATCCCTATCTATTTGGTCCTAGAAGGACCTTCCCTAGATTCAACATCCTTGACTCCGTCGAACACTTTCCCCAATTCACAAAGTCCTAGTAACAGGTAAGCTCTAGCTAGATGTCCACCTTCGGTCCCTTCAGGCCTTTAACAGTCTTCAACCCTCTTGAGAAACTTTCCCTCTAGTTCTACTATGCTTCACTCCAAGTACCCTAACCTTTTGTTGGCACTGCATGTCTTTCCATTCCTCGACCAGTTTCTGGTTGGATTCTTGTATATTGCTGTGTTCGCTCTCGCATTCACGAATCCTTTTGCGTAGCTGGTTGTACTTGACTTGCACCTCGGCCTTTTCATCTATAATTCTGTGACCTCGAACAAACCCTGGCTAGCCCAGACCATCCTAATTGTCTTCCAACCAACCCGAATAGAAAGGGGTACAACTAGTATGATATCTGTCTGGCTCAATTGTATATTTCCCCATTACGATCTTGCAGTGCCACATGTGTTGGGCTTGGCACTTGTGGGGACTATCATCATTTTGGAAGTCAGCTCGGAGGTGGCTCATCTTTTCGACTTTGGTATGACTTGCTTACTACCTTCTTGCCTCATAACTCGAAGAGGGACGTAAGGGTATGTTCCTCTTTGAACAATCAGTATTAGGAAAGGTGCATCTCGGGATCGGGTGATGAACTCCTCTGTCGGAAAACATTCGAGCATCCATTGAACCTGTTCTTCAGTCAGATTATCAAAGAGATTAACCCATTCCTTGGCATTCTCGGGCTGAGCAAACATGTCAGGGATGTAATTCATTCTCTTTGGGTGGTAAAAAGCAATGTGATCGTCCCAGTGCCTTTGCTGAATTTCTTGTCGGTATTCTCTCTTTTGGAGATACTCTATGAGCCAAAGTTAAAGTAGTAGATTGCAGTGTTCGAAGTGTTATGCTCCTCGTTGACACTTCTCTAAGGCTCGGTATATGTCTGCAATAATCATGGGTACAATGTTGAATGCCTGCCCACCAATCCCCTCCATTACGATTTTGGTTACCATAGCCAGCCTAGTATGGATTCTCCCTTTCTTTATTGGAAACACAATCAGACCCAGGAAGCAAAACATGAATATGAAAACCCTACGATGGATATGTCCCAAGGATGTGATGGCAAACTCGTTGTGGTAGGTACGGTATGATTTACTATGACTTTACCTTTCATAAAGGTAGTCAAAAGGGATGTATGATTCCTTTAGGCATACCAATTCTGCATTCTTCTTCAAACCTATCATTTTTAAAAAAGCATTGCCCGGTTCTCAGGCATTAGCAAACCAGGGGTTCCCACTCTAGACCGTCTAGTCCCCCTTATCTCCTCTAGCAAAGGTGTCATTTCGATGTTCGCAAAGCAGAACATGGCATGTTCACAATCCCAAAATAATATAGCAGCTTTTGTGATCATGTTGTTAGGTTGGATCTCTAGGAGGGATGGTAGATTACCCAGATATTTTCTGACGAGGGTTTTGTCGCTAGAATGTAAATATTCCCACCAGCTTAAGAATATTGGGTGGATGTTGGTGAACATGCCGAATCTGGGAACTTCATGCCTCATCTTTATGCAAGGCAAACAAGGTTAGGCCCTTGCCCCCACCAGACTCGACTATTTAACATCAACAATTAGCATGTAGTATTCAGTTCTCCAAATAAATACACAGAACGAGACGATGTCCATTTGGGTTTAGGAAAACCCAATGGACTTTGGACAAGGTTATCTTAAAGGATCATTGTGTGGAAAACATAACAGACCCGGCTAGGTTTGACCATAATGCGTGTAAAATTTACAGAGTAAGGTTTCTGTGGGGTTTTAGACGGGTACCCTTGAGCGGATAAGTCAAGTGGAAAGGCACGGGACTGTCTACTGTAGCGCTGATCGACTAAATTTACCGCAAATAAGCCTTTCCAAATTTAGGGGGTAATGATATAGGAAGAGCGCAACCACTCATCAAGCGTTGTTATAGTATTTGTTTGGCACGAGTGGAGTATATGTCCAGCATGATTATGCCATGATGAAAAGCATGTTGACATGTATTTGCACGTTAAGAAAGCGATAAATATAGCAGTTTCATAATTTAAAGCAGCAGTTAAAGGAAAGAAACAAGGAAGATATGTCAGTTTTGCTTTTGAAGAAAAAATTAAATGCTTAAATAAATTATACAAGCAATTGCACATAAGGGTATGAATTCACAAAAAATGTATGAAATGGTAAAAGCCTAAAATTCCCCAGCAGATCGCCATGCTGTCGTGCCCTTTTTTTCTCGCAAAATTGGGTTTATGACATTTTGGTTTGGACAACTCTTTCCTTCGGGAAAGGGTTTTGCAAAGAGTCGCCACTTAATGATTTTTAAGGTGTGTTAGGGCACCTATAGGGTTCATTTCTAATGATGTTTGATAAACAGAGGTAGGGTAAGGGCTTGAAATTATCCTAAGGGGAAGGTGTTAGGCACCCCTCAGGATCTACTAGCGTGGTTCCCGCCCAGATAGTTTTTGTGAATTTGTACAAGTAGCAAGTAAAACAAGTATGGCTCAGATAGTAGGGGATTTAAGTTTGAATACACAAATGTTTGAAAGATAGCAAGATTTCGAAAAGAATTACAATCTAAGCATATTGGTGAATGTAAAGAAGGGTGTCCTAAGTTTGTTTATAATATGGATCACATCAGTACAATGCCCGGTAATCACTCCTTAGAAAAGGGGCTACGCGTGGCATTAATGCACCAGTCATCATATCCATATCTACCCTTTCCCGCCCCGTGAAGGTAAGTAAAGAGAGGATTGGTCTCGACCCTTATCGCATATTGTTACCCATCCCTTCCTATCAGTCCCGGGGAAATTTAGGACTCCTATCCTATAAGAAGGAGGTTCTAGACAGACCCTCAGGTTTAAAGGCAAAATACAAAGCGACAAACAAGAACATATAGGACTGCATTTAAAGGGAAAATGCAGAAGCAAGTAGAAGGCTCAGGTATACCTCCACAAATAATGCACATAGATAGCATGACACATGCACAAATAAGGTCAACATTCAAATCTTAACAAAGTTTTAAGGCGATAACAGTGAATCAGATTTACCACATGACTTAGAAAAGAAGTCCGAATCAGGTTTGCCTACTGATTTTAACACACTGGCAGTTAAACAAGGACTGTTTTGGTTTTTTTTAAGCAATTACCTTAGGCTTTCCTAGGAGTTAAGCAATACGCAATAGTTATTCCGAGTTTTTAAGGCAGTTTAGAGATTGTTTTAACCTAAAACATGTTGTTCTAGTTGCATAGATTGTAACCAATTTTTATTCAGAAAACATCACAATGTGATGAAACCCCTCCTGTCCCAAATCCTCTCTACAACACCCTCAAACCTAGCCGCCGCCACCCTAATTCGCCCTAACCTATGGTCTTCCAAGGTCATTGGAGACCTGTGCCAGCCTTCCATGGCTCTTTTATGTTTGTCCTTATGGCTTCAAGGCCAGACTATAAAGAACTCTGGTCCAACCTTCGTTCGATTTTAGCTCATGGCCCTTCTCCGGTCATCTTTGGCTTTTCTCCGGCCAGCTGTGGCCATTCGAGTCAGATCTTTGACTCTCCTGGTTAGATCGATAGCTTTCAAGGACTTTCTCGTTGTTTTTGTGTTCTTCTGAAACCCTAATCTTTAATGTTCTTTCAATTTCTTTCAGAACTATGCTTGCTTTGAAATTTTGAGCTTTTTCTCGAAGTTTCTTTAAAACTTTGCTTTCAAAACTCTGTATATTTTCCGATTAGGGTTTTCTTGTTAAGTTATTTCAAATCTCTTCTTTTATTTTTTGGCATGTCTTGCTATGTTTTCTCGTATTGTTCTTCTATCTGAGTTTGCGTGATAAATGCCCTAATTTCTTTTGGTTGTTTGTTAGATGAATGCTTGTTTTGATTTGTTTGTTTATCACCTTTTCAACACTACTATTATTGAAAACCCCTATGTCTTTGGGTCTGAAATGGTTCGTTTAAATACTTGACTCGATTTGAAGTTCCTTATTTCAGAACCTCTTTCTCCTTTATGTGATTCCTCTGATTCTGGGTCTCTTTTATCTTCAAAACTTGACTATGATTGAAACCCTAATTTTTTCAAAGGGGTTTCCTTACTTCCTGCTGTGAGACCTTCGCATGCTTTTGATATTCAATACTTTCTTCACTACTGATTCAATGTAACTTGACCTACTTGACTATCATGTTTTGAATGTTTCTATCTACTGAATTTTTGTGCTACTATTTCTTTTGCCGATAAGTCTGGCCTCGCATGTATAGTGTCCGTGTACTCTATTTATATGCTGAGATTCCCTCTTTGATTGATCTTCAATCTTGTGACTGATTTCAAACTTTTCTTTTGTAAAAATCTGATTTCACTCGCTTGCTAAGGTTAATTGATTCCTTTCCTTGTTTTGCCTTACTGAATCTTTCCCAAAATAAATATATTTCTGTACTTAGACTTGATTACATACTCAATTGTTTTACTACTTCTTTTATGGCAACTATCAGCCTGCTTACAAATTGATTTTGTTCCTTATTTTTGAACCTGTCACTGCCCGTTAAGCAAGTGATCCCTTAATTAAAGGCAATCACTTGTATAATTGATTCTGAATTGTCATTGTTTCCATGTTTGTAGCTTGTCACTTCTCTTTTACTCATTTTCAAAAAAGCTATAAATACCCTGTACTTCTCTTCTTTCAAACACGAATTATTGGAGTTCAGAACACAAACTTCACTCTAAAAACTCTCTTTCTCTCTTGGGTTTGTTATTACTTGTGTTGCTACCTTACTTAGCCGGCTGAAAGCCAAGGCTAGGCTTTGGAAAATTTGCTTACTTTCTTTCTGCATTTGCTTCTTTACTGGTATGTTCTGATTAATCTTCAGCATCAACAAAAACATGTTTATTTACTATTTCCTGCACTCTTGCATGTTCCCTGCTTGTGTTTAATTGAATTTCATTCCTAAGCATGCTATAATTTGCCCCCCAAACCCTTGCTTTCTTCTAATTTATGTTTCCTTTATGTATGAATTCTACTAGTCACTTATGAATCCCAAACCTCACATCCCCTGTGTTTGGTTCTTTGGTTGGTTTGGGGCATGACAGCATTGGACATTGTTGTGCATGACCCAAACATGATCCCCTGGGATTATAACCTCTATATGTTGTGTGTTTTGGCTGGTTTATAGGCATGCCAACTTCACTTATTGTCGTGCATGTCCATACTTGATCCCTTCCAGGGTCATATGCCATCTGCAATGTATTCCTACACCCCTGTCCCCTTGTGCACTTGCTGATACTGCATAATTTTAACTACTGTTTTTCAAACCACCCTTGCCCCTACTACTCTTAATTCAGTTTTAAATAAATCTCTGCTCCTACACTTCCACTCTACTCTTACACTTAGGTTACGTCCCTCTTATGTGAGCCTTGCTTTGGGGCCCATGAGCTCCCTCTGAACTTGGACACATAAGGGCAGGCCCTTCCACACTGCACTCATCCCTATCAGGTTATGCAACTTGGGTGTGAGCGCTGCCCGGGGTCCTCTTGAGACCCTTAGGGGACTTTTATACACTCCAAGTCTGAGAATGGCTCTGAAACAATGGCATCTTAAGGCAGTTTATACCATAGCTCAGGGAGGAACCAAGAATCAGGCTTCCTCTTGTTGTATTTTTAATGTAATTCAGTATTCGTGGTTTGTAATAATTTGTAATAAACATTAGGGACTGGCTAGTGAAAAAGTGTTGGGTAATTATACAGGCTCAAGGGTAGAAAACATGCCTATATGACTGCTTTTAATTCTGCATATTCAAATTGCATTTTGAAAATATGCCTACAGGACTGCTTTTACTTCTGCATATTCAAATTACATTGAGAAACCATGTCTATAGGATTTACTATAAATCCTGCTTGTTCAACTTCACATCTAGATAACCTGCCTATAGGAATTATCTAAAATTCTGCATGTTTATCACCGTTTAGATATCATGTTTTTAGGGCCCAATTGGTTATAACCTAGCATCATGTTAAAATTAGTATAATATATAGAAATCATGCCTATAGGAATTTTCAAGTAAAAACATGCATGTTTCCGTTGTCTACTAGATATTATGCCTACAGGGTTTGACATTATTCATTTAGATACTATGTAGGTTTCAAATCAGCAATTAGATACCATGTCTATAACGGTCTAAAATCAGTAAACCTAGATATCATGTTCATAGGAATAAAAATCAGCGGTAGTGGATACTATCATCTGTAGAAACTGAAACTAGTCTAATCTAAAATTCGTCCACTCTGAACCAGTTTTTAAGTGACTTAATCCCTTCTTGTTAACACAATTTAGCAAGCATGCCTATAGGATTTCAAACCATTCATTTTAAGTTGCTACTATTTTGCCACATTCAGAATCAGTAATAGGTACCACGTTCCTAAGGTCTCACCTAAACACTTAGGCAAGCCTTAGGTAATAATAATAAAATTGAACTCGCCTCTGTTAATTGTTAATTGCTACAACCAGTAGGCAGGCCTGATTCGTATTTCCTAACTGAGTCATGTAATAGACCAGGTATGCTTCAACAATAATAATCTCCTTTCCTCAAGTATTTTCTAGAATCAGACTTTACTTGTTGTTTGAGTCATGCAATTGGATTACTTTGTTATAGGAGGTATATATGAGCCTTCAGTGTTTATGTGCTTCCCATCTAATGTGCAGTTTTTATATGTTTTGTATGTCGCCTTAGATTTTTCACGTTTGAAACTCCAAGTCAGCCTAATATTCCTCTCTTTAGGAATAGTAGTCCTAAGTGCCTCCGGGACTGATAGGAATAGGGCAGGTAATAGCAGCAATAGTGGTCGAGACCAATCCATGCTTTAGTAACTTAAACAGTGTGGGAAAGGGTAGATATGGATATGATGACTGGTGCGCTAATACCACGTGTAGCCCCTCTTTTGAGGAGTAATTACCGGGTATTGAATTGATGTGATCCATATTATAAATAGACCTAGGACCCCCTTCCCTTATTTCCTTTTCTTTTAAAGCATTGTAACTCCTTCTTTTCAAAATCAGCCTTTTAATTGCCCTTTCAAACTTTATTTACTTTCAAACAGTTGTATATTAAAATCCCCTCTTATTTTAGCCTTATCTGTTTATATGTTAATTGAACCAAATTCACAAAGAAATATCTGGCCGGGAACCACACTAGTGGATCTTGAGGGGTGTCTAACACCTTCCCCTTAGGATAATTTCAAGCCCTACCCTATCTCTGGTTATCAAATGAACTTAGAAATAAACCTTGTAGGTGTCCTAATGCACCATAAATCATTAGGTGGCGACTCTTCAAAATGCAAAACCCAGTTCCCAAAAGGAATGAGTTGTCTTATACCCAAAATGTCATTAACCCGATTCTCCCTGCGCAAGGAGGGAAAAAAGGGGACGTGACACAGGGTAGGCTCAAGTGTAGGTACCTCGCCCTGCTCCTCAATAATATGATCTCTCGCGGGATCTGCTGGTGGTACTACTAGGATAACTCTGGGACGCCCTCGTCCCCTACCTCAGACCGGTGCCCTCCCCCGGCCTCTGCCTTGGCCTCTAGCAATGGGGGGAGCAGCTCCTCCCGGGTCTGGAACATCAATCGTGCGTGTCCTCGCCATCTGTGAGAGAATAAAAGAGGAAAATTTAGTATATCAACCACTGCACGATAGGAAATGAATAAAGAGTAGTTTTCCTAACACCCTATAGCCTATCGAAGATAAATACAGACGTCTCTGTACCGATCCGTAAGACTCTATTAGGTTTGCCCATGACTTGTGAGACCTACGTGAACCTGGCTCTGATACCATGTTGTCACGACCCATTTCCACAATAGGACATGATGGCGCCCAACTCCATCGCCAGGCAAACCAACGCGGAAACTACTAATTAAGTTCTCATTTTACTTTTACCAAATAATTTCAATAATTCCATAAGATAAGATTTGAACCAGCAATAACCAATAATGTATCAAAATAATTATACGATCCCCAAAATAATAGTCTACTAATGTGTGTACTAAGACCTGGTATCACAAGTTGTGGGCAACTAGTAGAATATACAAAAGAATCAATCTATCCTATTGTCCGAAGTAGTATAGACAGAAAAAATAAATAATAGAAACTTCTTCAGGTTGCTGAACAGCATGGGAAAGGAAGCAGCTCACCGTAGAAGTCTCGAAACCTACTCAGGGATACGCACCCGACTGATAGCCAGAGGTACCTGCCTCAGATCCTGTATAATTAAGTATAGAAATGTAGTATGAGTACATAAACAACATGTACCCAGTAAGTATCCCGTCTAATCTCGAAGAAGTAGAAACGAGAGGTCGACTTGATACTTACTAGGGTCAAATAATATGAGAAAGATCTTATACTAAGCATGGATAGTACAATTAATTAGCATTTCATAGAAAGGGGTAACAGTTCCTTTTTCCAAGTAATATCATAGTTAATCATTTACATTTCAAGGCATATAAGAAGTTCAGTCCACAAGAAAATACTAAATAAAGCATGCGCAAGAAATGCCGAGGGTCGTACGGCCTGATCCAACATAAAAGTATATTGTACACTACCGAGGATCGAACATCTCAAACCATAGATACATCTATTACCCCGCTCGCGAATCAACCATGCGATGCGGTCAAATATGAATAAACACAACAACAGGCAGACAATACTGTATATCTAGAAAGCAGTTACTAACAAATATTCAATTTCCCTCTTAAAAGGCCAAGAAAGATAATGTTTATCTTACTAGTCTCATTTACCTTAATAAACATGATTTATACGAATCCGGATTAAACATAAAGTCATAAGAAAATCACATAGAACATGATTTTGGGTCCTAGCCTACCCGGACTTAGCATAATTGTAGCTACACACGGACTCTCGTCACCTAGTGCGTATGTAGCCCCTGCATATAGTAGCAATTTAGTCAATTATTACACCTATGGGGACAATTCCCTCTTACAAGGTTAGAAAGGAGACTTACCTCGCTCCATACCTCCAAGTGCCAAGAACGAGCCAAACTCTCAATTTGGAACCGAACGAACCAAAACTAGTTAAATGAGGTAGGAACTAGTCAATACAAGCTCACAAGATAGTATTCTAGCTATTTAGGAAAGTTCTCAACCCTCAACACAAGTTTCCTAAAATCCAAGCCCAGGCCCACGTGCTCGGATTCCAAAATTTTCCGAAGGAAGTTGTTCTATATAACTTAAGGATCAATAATATATGATTTCTAATTAATTTCATAACAAATTTTGTGGTTAAATCTAACTTTTATTAAAACCCTAGGTTTTGCTCTAACCCCTTGATTTTACCTAAATTCTAGTGTCTAATCTACCTAAGACACAAGTATTAAACTAAGAATTAGCGGGAATAACTTACTCAAGATGCTAGGAGTAAGTCTTCTCTCAAAAGCTCCCAAAATCGCCAATGGAAGAGTGAAACGTGGTAAAAATGACTTAGAACCTGTATTAAATGAAGCTCACTGCTTCAGCGATTTTCGCATCTGTGGTCCCGCTTCTGCAAGGAAGAGATTACATCTGTAAAAACGGGCCAAGGGGGATAGGACCGCTTCTGCGGTCTTGCAACCGCTTATGCGGAGTCGCTTCTGCGGTCTTGGTCTGGCCTACTCTGGGCCGCATCTGCGATAGGTGTACCGCTTCTATGGTGCGGTCGACCAATCGCAGGTCCGATTATGACAGAAGCAGATGCTTCAGCACTTCTCAAAAATTTCAACTTTACTTGAGCCTCATCCGATTGACGCTTGGGGCTCTAGGGCCCCGCCCGAACATACCGACAAGTCTGAAATCATGAAACGAACCTACTCGAACCTTTCGAATGCCCGAAACAATGTTAAATCTAAGAATCACCCCTAAAACCAATTGAATCAAACTTATGAACTTCAACTTTTTAATATTTCTCTAACGAGCCGAAACGCCCTTAAACTACTTGGATTGACACCAAATTTTGTGGGCAAGTCTTAAATATTACATCGGACCTGTACCGGACTCCAAAACCAGCATACGAGCCCTATACCCACAGGATAAATCATTAATTAGTTTCTTTTAATCCTTAAATCTTTAGATTAATAATTTCTAATAAAAATTCATTACCCGGGCTAGGGACCTCGAAATTCAATTCTGGGCATATGCCCAGGTCCCATATTTTCTTACGGACCCTCCGAGACCGTCAAATCATGAATCCAGGTCCGTTTGCTCAAAATGTTGACCAAAGTCAAATTTAACGTTTTAAGAAAATCCTTAGGAATCAAATGGGCATATTTCACTCCAATCTCTTCCAAATCCCGAACCAACCATGTCTGCAAGTCGTAAATTAGTTAAAGCAAATACAGGAAGTTTTATTTAAAGGAACGGGGTTCTAAAAGGAAAACGACCAATCAGGTCATTACAACTTCTTTCTCCCGCACCTATTTGAAGGCTCCTGCTTCTACCCAATTAGACAAATAATCTGTTAATACTAATAAAAATCGTACATTTCCTTTAGATTGTGGCAGTGGACACACGATATCCATTCCCCACTTCATAAAATGCCATGTGAAATAAACGGATGTAATAGCTGGGAGATGCATGTTATTGCTATATCGTTGGCATTTGTCACACTTGGCCACAAAACTTTTTGCATCTTCTTCCATTTTTGCCAATAGTATCTTGCTCTTATTAGAGTTTTTACCAAGGATGTTCCTCATGCATGATTTCCACAATGTCCCTCATGTACTTCTATTATCACATATTTTGTTTGAGAAGGTCCGATACATCTTGCTAAAGTTCATCCGAACATCTTTCGATACAGGTTTCCACGAACCAAACAGTAACGGGCAGCTTTTTGTCGAAGTGACTGAGCCTTTTTCTTATCTTCGGATAGAATTTCGTACTGCAAAAAATTAACAAATTCGTTTCTCCAATAGCAAGTCAAATTATTAAATTTACCTCATATTTATCTTGGTCGAGTGCCGAACGAAACAAATGTATTACTGTAGCATTTTTTGCATCTGTTACTTCTGCAACATATGCGAGATTAGCAAGTGCGTCCATTTTCGCATTTTCTTCCTTGGGTATTTGCGCGATTTTCCACGATTAAAATTGTCTGATTAAATCTAGTGCCTTTTCCAAATATTGCTGCATTCACACCTCTCTAGCTATATAAGTCCCCTACATTTGATTAACTACCAGCTGTGAATCACTTTTGATTATAATATGCTCTATCCCGAGTTATCGTCCTAATTCTAGACCTATAATTACAGCCTTATATTCTGCTTCATTGTTAGTAATGGGATGGCACTTTATTGCTTGCCTTATGGTTTCCCTCGAAGGTGGGATTAGAACAATGCCTAAACCTGCTCCTTTAAGTGGACTGATGAATGCCAGTATGGGTGGATTTGACAAGTATGCTTTTAGATTTTTGAGAGCTTGTTGACATTCATCAGTCCACTCAAATTGGTTTTGCTTTTTCAATACTGAAAAGAACTTAAAACCTTTCTCTGAGGATTTGAAAATAAATCTTCCCAAAGCTGTTATCCTACCTGTCAACCTCTGCACCTCTTTTTTGCTCATGAGTGTGTCTGGTATCTCCTCAATGGCTTTGATCTGTGTAGTGTTTACTTCAACACCTTGGTTAAAAATGAGAAAACCTAAAAACTTACCTGAAGCCACGCCAAAGGCACATTTTTCAAGATTTAACTTCATATTGAACTTGCGAAGAATATGAAAAGTGTCGGGCAAATGTTGGATATGATCTCCTACCTGTGCCGACTTGACTAGAATATCATCGATGTATACTTCCAGAGTCTTTCCCAAGTGTTCTTGAAACATTTGTGTTACCAATCTTTGATACATGGCTCCAGCATTTTAGTCCGAAAGGCATGATTTTATAATAGTAAGTCCCCATGTCTATGATAAAGGAAGTTTGATCTTCATCTAAAGGGATCATCGTTATCTGGTTATATCTTGATAGACATCTAAAAACTCATCAACTTGTGTCCTAGAGTAGAATCAATTAGTTGATCTATGTGCAATAACGGGAATGAATATTTAGGACAAGCTTTATTTAAGTTAGTGTAATCTACACAAACTCACCATTTTCCATTCTTTTTTGGTACTACTACAGTATTAGCTAGCCAGTTAGAATATTTTAGCTCTCATATTGACCCAATTTTTCAAAGATTTTGTAACTCATCCTGGATCACCTGATTTTTTAAGGATCCTTGCTTCCTTTTCTTCTGTTTGACAGTTGGATACGATGGATTTTCATTCAGCTTGTGGGTCATCACCTCTAGTGGTATACATGTCATATTTGAATGCGACAAAGCAAAGCAACCTACGTTAGCTTGTAAAAATTTGACAAGTTTACCTTTCATTCCCGGATGTATCTTCATTCCAATATAAACTTTTCTATCTGGCCACTTCTCGGAAAGCGTGATAGCCTCGAGTTCTTCAATTGTTGTTTTGATGTTTTCATTCTCTTCTGGCTCTTGAATGACATTAGGTCTTTAATCTACATCTGTCTATCCTTTTTTATTTGAGCTTTGTGTTTTTATGTCCTTAACTGAATTCTGTAGTTGTTATTTCTTATTTGCATCATCTTTCCATGTGCTCGAATCCGCAACTGAATTGATACTTTTAGAATCTTGCTGATCTCCATGAATTTGTCAAATCCCCCATTACGAAGGAAACTTAATAACTTGATGTAAAGTAGATGGTACAAAATCCATATCATGAATCCATGGCCTGTCAAGAATCATATTGTAAGCCATGTCCATATCTATCACCTGGAATTTCGTATCCTTGATAACTCCTTCTGCAAATGTGGTAAGCATTATTTTCCCTTTAGTGACAATGCTTGAATTGTCGAATCTAGATAAGGTACGTGCTTTGGGCACCATCTTGCCATTAGCTTGCATCTCGTTTACAACCCTCAGAAGAATAATATTTACGGGGCTACCTAGATCAATCAAAACTTGTTTCACATTACTATCATTTACAAGTAAAGATATTACCAGTGTATCATTGTGAGGGATTATCACGCCATCTACATTTGCATCATCAAACATTATATTGTCTTCCTCCAAAACCTGGCGAACTCGTTTCCCATGGGTAATCGTGACTTTTGATGTCTTTTTTGCAGCCGTATATGTCACACTGTTCACCTCTTCTCCCCCACTTATCACGTTAACCGATCTTTTTAGTGACGGAAGTTTTGGAGGCTCCTGTCTATTCTTCATATATGATTGCTTACCTTTTTCACTGAACAAATCAGTTAAATAACCTTGTTTAAACAAATGCTCTACTTCACCTTGTAACAATCTGCAATCTGTTGTTTTATGGCCATCGTCATTATGAAACTCGCCCCAGAAATCTGTATTTCTTCTGCTAGGGTTCGATCTCATTTCTTTTGGCCACCAAACCTTATCTCCCATACTTCTTAAACATCTACAAACTCAGAAGTGCTAATATTGAAATTGTAATCACCAATCTTTGCATTTGTATTAGCATTATTGTCTCGCGCATCTCGCTCTTTTTCGAACTTGGATGATGAACCCGCATCTCTATGCCTTGATCTAGAATCATACCTTGGGTTTTCTTATTTAGAGCATGAATCACGTCTTGCTAGTCCCATGTAAGGTTCTTACCTATTATTACCGAACCTTTTCTCGGATTCTGGTCGTCTCAAACTTGTTCGTTCATCATCCCTTGCCCGAGTGATCATGTCTTCTTCTATTCGCGGCTTTGTACTGTACCATTGTACACATCATTCCATGTTGTGGCAGGGAATTCTCGTAAGTGTTCCTTGAGTCTCCTCGCGGCTTCTGAGCTTTTTTCATTTAAGTTACTTGCAAACGCCCTGGCTGCCCAATTATCAGGTACTCGCGGTAGCATCATCCTTTCACATTGAAATCTATCCACAAATTCCCTGAGTACCTTCATATCTCCTTGTTTTATTTCGAATATGTCTTCCATCCTCTTCTCGACTTTTTTTGCTCCCGAATGTGCTTTTATAAATGAATCTACAAGCTCGGCAAAAGAATTAATAGAGTTTTCTGCTAAGAGAGAAAACCATGTTGGTGCTCCTTTCGTGAGTGTTTTGCCAAATTTTTTTACCAACACTGACACAATTTCTTTCTTGGTTAAATCATTTGCCTTTCATGTAGTTGTAAACGCGGTTACATGATCTCGTGTGTCGATTGTTCCATCATACTTTGAAATATTAGGCATTTTAAACTTCTTAGGAATCGACAAAGGTGCTGCACTTGGCTTTCAGGACTGTTGTGAATATTTATCAATATCCACTCCTTTAATCACGGGTGGCAAGCCAGGTATTTATTCTATGTAATCATTATGCTCCTTCAGCTGCTTCTACAAAGTTAGTACCAAACTTTGTAAATCAAAATTATTTGGTGTACTTGACTTTCCATCACGAGATTCAGTAGGAGTTCCTCCACTTCCTAAATTAGCGAGTCCCGAGCATGGGTTTTCTATAGTCGCGGTATTGTTTGGGGGAGGAGTTGGTGGCGCAGTTGGAAATCCACTAACAAAAGCTTGAAGGGCATTGTTGACGTGTTTTGCGATTAGTTGTTTTAATGCATCCTCGGCAGTCTGCTCGTCCCCTTGTTGATCATTCGTATGTGATGTTGATCTTTGAGGTGTCCTCTCTCGGGACTGTCGAGGAGAATTTTGTGGTGAAGGGATTGGTGGAGTTCCTCCTTCCCGTTAGTTCAGCTGCTTATTGCCGTTGGCAGTTGACATGATTGTTTGTCAGAAAAGTGAATTTGGAAAGTGAAAAGATTATCAAATTCCTGATAACGGAACCAATTTGTTTAACCAAAAATATGTCTTTTGACCAAAATCTAATTTTAGAAGAATACTGTTACTGATAACCAAGTTTTGCTTCACTTTCTCAATGATATCAAAGGAACATAATAAGAATAAGTAAGGAAACAATTGGTAGACAAATTGCAAAGTCAAGGTAGAGAATTTCGAGAAAGCAAAAAAGTAAAGAGTATATTTTAATATTTTCCCAGATTTGTCCCTACAAATAGAATTATGTGCCATATATAAGGATATAAATTAGTAACAGTTTTTCCCACATAATTTGGGTTGATTATGGGCACTAATGATATTGATTGCCCATAATCTCGGATATCTATAACTGACGTATTTATTGCTATAAATGCTTCATATCTGTTCCGATTCCCCTTCCTTATTTTCTTCTAGTTCATGTATTTTTTTTCTTTTTATTATTTATTCATTCCATCCTCATTTATTCTTTGCCAACTATTAGGCCAGGTACTATCTCATGGGTATTTTTTCCGGTGTCTTCTCTTCCCTAACAATTAAAAACAGCCATGTATCGCTATATCATTATCCCACGTGTCATGCCATGCCAGCAGTCTAATACTTCACACGTAATGCTTTTTCACCATCAATACAAGTTTTCCTAAAGGAGTGCCGGCCTGCGCCTGTATCTTCTTTCTTCCTTACAATATGAAGGTAGAGAGATTTATATGTAAATATCCAATAAGTGACCTGATGATGTAAGAAAATTTATACCACCAAGAATACTTGGAACTTAATTCATAGTGTAAAGGTTAGTACGAAGAAAATATCTATATTTGAAACAATAACCGTGAGTGATAGTTGTAGTAAGGTCTGGGCACCCATATCATGCAAGATGTCAAACGTTTCAGACTTTCAATTACCTAAATTCTAAATACATACAAGAACATAGTTCTATCTAACGTTGTCATTATCCTCGCTTTTTAGCAAAGGCATCGAGCCCCTCACCAGAAAGTCTAAGACGCTTGACATCTTGCATGATAAAAGCCCCCATTACAAGATGGAAATTAATGGCATCAACATTCCACCCAACTGTAAGCCAGTCAAGTGTGGAAAACCCCATTTTAGCTGCTTGAAATGCCCTTGAGCCAAGAATACTACAGCAGGAGAAAGCCCCTATAGCTTCATAGCCACCAGTGGCAACACTAATAATGATCGAGAAAATCAGTTTAAACACTCAATCTCCGGTAGAGTTTGCCTTGGCACGAAATCTGACATGTCACATCTCCGAAACTTGTGTATAAAATGACAATATATTACAACTACACTTAAATTTCTTTAATGCCACTGAGGCTTCCATCTTGACCAATCTTTTCAAATCCAGTAGTCCTTGTCCTCATTTTCATATTGATGGAGGGAAAATATTGTTGGATGACACTTCAAGAATGAGGAAGCCGAGCCGAGCGAGCGAGCGACGACGACGGCGCGAGGCACCAGTTCTTCTTAACTCTTTAAGATGAGCTTCTATATATATACACAAAGATTTTCTTTCCTTCTTCCAATGAGGGACAAAGTGCATTAGTAAAGTGAAATAATTCAAAATTTCACTTTTCTCCATTTCTTTTCCACCATTTTCCATTCACACCTCCTTTTGCTATTAATAACAAAATCCAACAATCCCCCACATGAATGGAAATTGCTATCCGAAACAAATATGCATGAAAAATTGTGTGTGATTCGCAAGTAAGGATTAACCGCATCTGGATAAGTAGGTTTCCCTTTGAACTTTCCATAGTGAACATATGTCGGATATACTCGATCAATCAGTAGATTTGATATCTTTGAACCGTCGAACTTTGATGTATACCTAGACAGCCATATGTCACACAATCAACTCTTAACCGTCTTTGGTTCTCATTGTTGTGTTCGTTTCAGCCATGAATACCGCTTGGTTTCATAAGTGCGTAGAGAACTGGCCTTACAACATTCTCCTTGAAGCGGCTTACACTTCACACTTATATAGGTGATTCCTAAACGTGTTATCCCGTAGATACACTATTTGATATACCCCATATCAAATTTAGAAACCATTAAAAAGTCATAACCCTTTATCCTTGGTACTGAAAATTGTCTGCATCATGAGAAGGGACCAAAATTTTATTTGACAATGTTGAACCGTCACTAATGATTTTATTTGATCTCCTTTAACCTAGATCTTGGGATCTCCAGTCTTCTAGGTAGAGTTACCGCCATAGTGACTTGTCCTCGTCCATAGTCCCATTCCCTTTGATAATTTCTCAACCGCCTCTCTAGGTAGGCCTTTTGTAAGCGGATCCGATACATTATCTTTTGACTTTACATAGTCAATTGTGATAATTCCACTAGAAAGTAGTTGTTTAACGGTATTATGCCTTCATCGAATGTGACGAGATTTCTCGTTATACATAATGCTCACAGCCCTTCCTATTGTTGCTTGGCTATCGCAATGTATGCATACAAGTGCCAAAGGTTTGGGTCAAAAAGAAATGTCTTCTAAGAAATTCCGGAGCCATTCAGCTTCTTCACCGGCCTTGTCTAAAGTTATAAACTCAAACTCCATTGTAGAGCAAGCGATGCATGTCTTTTTGAACGACTTCCAAGACACTGCTCCTCCACCAATGGTAAAAACGTATCCACTTGTGGATTTTGTTTCCGTTGATCCGGTGATCCAAATTGCATCATTATATCCCTTAATAACTGCGGGATAATTATTTAAATGCAATGCATTGTCTTGAGTATATTTTAAATATCCCAAAACTCGTTTCATTGCTATCCAATGAGCTTGGTTGGAATTACTTGTGTATCGATTAAGCTTGCTTATTGCACAAGCTATATCAGGTCGTGTACAATTCATAATGTACATTTAACTTTCTAACACTCGAGCATATTCCAATTGAGATTTGTTTTGACCTTTATTCTTTACAAGAGTATGGTTTAAATCAATTGGCATTTTTGCTTCTTTAAAGTCCAAATATTTAAATTTTTCAAGAACCATTTTAATATAATGAGATTGAGACAAAGCTGGACCTTGAGGAGTCTGTAGGATCTTAATTCCCAAAATTAAACCGGCAACTCCTAAATCTTTCATATAAAATTTACTAGTAAGCATGCGCTTAGTAGCATTTATGTAAGCAGTATCGTTACTCATTATCAACATATCATATACATATAAACAAACAATGACTATTTGATTTGGAGTATTCTTAATGTAAATACATTTGTCACACTCATTGATCTTGAAACCATTTGACAACATTGTTTGGTCAAATTTCACATGCCATTATTTTGGTGCTTGTTTTAGTTCGTAAAGTGACTTAACAAGTCGACACACCTTCTTTTCTTTTCTGCGAACTACAAACCCTTCAGGTTGTTCCAAATAAATTTCTTCCTCTAAATCTCCATTTAAGAAGGCCGTCTTCACATCCATCTGATGGATTTGAAGGCCATACACGGCGGCTAACGCTATTAACACCCAGATAGATGTAATCCTTGTTACCGGCGAGTATGTGTCAAAGTAATCAAGACCTTCTCGTTGTCTAAACCCTTTAACAACTAATCTTGCCTTATATTTGTCAATAATACCATCAGCTTTTATTTTTCTTTTAAAAATCCATTTAAAACTCAAAGGTTTATTTTCCGGAGAAAGATCAACCAATTTCCAAGTATGATTACTTAATATGGATTCTATCTCACTATTGACTGCCTCTTTCCAATAGTGTGCTTTTGAGGAAGACATTGCTTCTTTGAACGTTTGAGACTCATTTTCCAATAAGAATGCCGAAAAATCTTGTCCAAAGGAAGTAGATGTCCTTTGACATTTACTACATCTTGGATTTTCCTCAACAAACGTACTTTCCTTTGCTTCTTCCCGAGGACCCTTAGATTTTTCATTAGACGACTCACATTTTATTTTATACGGATAAATATTCTCAAAGAATTCAGCAGTATCCGATTCAATTATCGTATTAATATAATGTCAGGATTTTCTGATATATGAATCAGAAAACGATATGCCTTACTATTTGTTGCATATCCTACAAAACGCAATCAATGGTTTTTGGTCCAATTTTTACCCTTTTGGGTTTAGGAACTTGCACCTTAGCCGAACACCCCACACTTTAAAATATTTTATGTTGGGTTTCCTTCCTTTCCATTTTTCATATGGAATGGATTGCGTTTTGCTATGGGGAACTCGATTCAGTATTCCATTAGCTGTAAGAATAGCTTCCCCCTACAAGTTCTGAGGTAAACCAAAACTTGTTAACAAGGCGTTCATCATCTCCTTTAATGTTCTATCCTTTTTTCTGCAATTCTATTAGATTGCGGTGAGTAAGGGGCAGTTATTTGATGAATAATGCCATTTTTCAAATATATTTCTTCAAAAGGAGATTCATATTCGCCGCCTCTATCACTTCTTATCATTTAAATATTTTTGTTTAATTACGTTTCAACTTCATTTTTGTATTGCTTGAATGCGCGTATTGCTTCATCTTTACTTTTAAGTAAGTAAATATAGCAATATCTAGTACTGTCGTCAATAAAAGTTATGAAATACTTTTTCCCACCGCGAGATGGTATTGACTTCATGTCGCAAATATCCGTGTGAATTAAGTCTAAAGGATTTGAATTCCTTTCAACTGACTTATAAGTATGATTAACATACTTTGATTCCACACATATTTGACATTTTGAGTTATTGCATTCAAACTTACGCAATACTTTTAAATTAATTATTTTTCGCAAAGTTTTGAAGTTGACGTGGCCTAAACGTTCATGCCATAAATTATTTGACTCAAGCAACTAAGAAGAAGCTGAAGTTTTATTCATATCAATGGAAATTACATTGAGTTTTAAAAGTCCCTCAGTCAGGTAACCTTTTCCTACATATATTTTATTCTTACTAACTACAACCTTGTCAGAAATAAAAATACACTTAAAGTTATTCTTGACTAGAAGTGATGTCGAGACTAAATTCTTCCGCATTTCAGGAACATAAAGAACATCTTTTAGAGTCTTAATCTTTCCAGAAGTCATCTTCAAAGCTATCTTGCATGTTCCTTCAATTTTTGCAGTAGCGGAATTTGCCGTAAACACTGTCTCGTTGGGTCCAGCGGGTGAATAAGACGTAAATAACTCCTTATTAGTACAAACATGTCAAGTTGCTCCCGAATCAATCCACCATTCTCTAGGATTTCCGACTAGGTTGCATTCTTAAAGTGTGGCACATAAGTCGTCTATTTCATCATTCTTCTCAATCATATTTGCTTGAATTTGTCCTTCTTTGGTGCACGACATTCAGTAGCCTTATGTCCAACCTTTCCACAGTTGTGGCAATTATCTTTGAACCTCTTCTTGCTTGGATAATTCTTTGGTCCAGACGGCTTATTTCTCTTTTTACTCGTTGAAGCTTCCTCAACAATATTTGCACCCATTATTGTTGAATTTTTACGAGATTTCTTCTCAGCAGCCTTGTTGTCCTCTTCAATCTGTAGACGAACAATAAGGTGTTCAAGCATCATCTCCTTGCGCTTATGTTTCAAGTAATTCTTAAAGTCCTTCCACAGCGGAGGCGCCTTTTCAATAAATGCCGCAACTTGAAATGCTTCATTTATGACCATACCTACAATCATAAATTTATAATTTATACAATAATCAATATCTTGAATAATAATATTGACTCGTTTTATACCTTCAGCAAGGAGGTCATGAGCAATAACTTGCAATTCTTGGACTTGCGTTATGACAGATTTACCGTCAACCATTTCGAAATTCAGAAATATGGCGGCCACAAACTTCTTTAGTCCAGCATCTTCAGTCTTGTGCTTCTTTTTAAGAGCATTCCATAATTCTCTTGATGTTTTCATGACGCTATAAACATTGTACAGGTCGTCTTCCAAGCAACTTAAAATATAGTTTTTGCATAAAAAGTCAGAATGCTTCCATGCCTCAGTGACCACAAATCGTTCATTTTCAGTAGTTTCTTCTCCCAGAACTAGAACGTCTTCGCTGATAAAGCACTGTAAACTGAGTGTGGTCAGGTAAAAGAATATTTTCCGCTGGCAACGCTTAAAGTTCACACCGAAAAACTTTTCGGATTTTTCTGTCGGTGCCATCGCCGGTGCAGGAGTTGTGCGACTTGAAGACGCATTTGTTTCTTTAAAGAATTTAATTCCCTCACAATGCCCAAGATTGCGAATTAATTCCTCCCAAGATAGAACAGAATAACTATTCTGTGATAGCGTCACTTCAAATCATAAAATTTTGTCGAACTCAAATGGTGGAGCAAATTACACAAATGCTTACGTTTTTGGTTTTGGAAAACAATGCAGAATGCAGAAGTTTGAGGGGAGTGATTTCAGATTTTTCGGTGGTGGAAAATGAGGCTAAGCCCCTCTTTTTATAGCCAAGTTTTACACTATTTCTTAAAATATTTGCAACCTTTCAGTAGGTCGGAAAAATCGCGAGAAACAACTAACGGATTTAAAATATTCCGGGAAAGAAAACGGACCGGACCGGGTCGCGGGTTATTCCGGATTGAATTTTTGTTAATTAATTTAATTAATTAATTGAAAATAATTTTGTCCAAAAAGATTAATCAATCAATCGATATTTGACCAAATCCCAAATCCCAATCCGAAGCAGAAGCCGAAGCCGAAGCCAAGTCGAGCCGAGCAAGCGACGACGACGACGGCATGAGGCACCACTTCTTCTTAACTCTTTAAGAATATATATATATATATATACACACACACACACACACACACACACAAAGATTTTCTTTCCTTCTTCCAATGAGGGACAAAGTGCATTAGTAAAGTGAACTAATTTAAAATTTCACTTCTCTCCATTTCTTTTCCCACCATTTTCCGTTCACACCTTCTTTTTTATTAATAACAAAATCCAAAAATCCTCCACATGAATGGGGAATGGCTATCCGAAACAAATATGCATGAAAAATTGTGTGTGATTCGCAAGTTAGGATTAACCGCATCTGGATAAGTAGGTTTTCCTCCGTAGTGAACATATGTCGGATATACTCAATCAATCGGTAGATTTGATATCTTTGAACTGTTGAACTTTGGTGTATACCTAGACATCCGTATATCACACAATCAATCCTTAACTGTCATTGGTTCTCATTGTTGTGTTTGTTTCAGCCATGAATACCGCCTGGTTTCATAAGTGCGTAGAGAACTGGCCTTACAACATTCTCCTTGAAGCAGCTTACACTTCACACTTATATAGGTGATTCCTAAATATGTTATCCCGTATATACACTATTTGATATACCCCATATTAAACTTAGAAACCATTAAAAAGTCCTAACGTTTTATCCTTGGTACTGAACATTGTCTGCATCATGAGAATGGACCAAAATTTTATTTGATAATGTTGAACCATCGTTAATGACTTTGTTTGATCTCCTTGAACCTAGATCTTGGGATCTCCAGTCTTTTAGGTAGAGTTACCGCCATAGTGACTTGTCCTCGGCCATAGTCTCATTCCCTTTGATGACTTCTAAATCGCCTCTCTAGGTAGGCCTTTTGTAAGCGGATCCGATACATTATCTTTTGACTTTACATAGTCAATTGTGATAATTCCACTAGAGAGTAGTTGTCTAACGGTATTATGCCTTCGTCGAATGTGACGAGATTTCCCGTTATACATAACGCTCCCAGCCCTTCCTATTGATGTTTGACTATCGCAATGTATGCATACAAGTGCCAAAGGTTTGGCCAAAAAGGAACGTCTTCAAAGAAATTCCGGAGTCATTCAGCTTCTTCACAGGCCTTGTCTAAAGCCATAAACTCAGACTCCATTGTAGTGCGAGCCGTGCAATTTCTCTACGCAGTTGAAAGGAACAATGTTGTTTACTAATACTAATAACATAAGATTTGGACAATTATTATTATATTAATGTGCTATTTAGTGTTGAAAGGAACAATGTTGTTTACTAGTACTAATTTTCATCTCGTTTTTGTTCTCAACAATCAAGCTATGCAATTTCTCTGTTCCTATTTTTGTTTCTTCAATAAAGATAAATCTGTTTATCTAGCGGGAACCAATTATATATAAGAGGTAACAAATAAAAGTTTTGCTTAATTCCAAATTTTTGCATCATTCTTTTATTTCTCCGTTTAAAATCAAAAGGGTATAATGCAATCAGAGAAATAGAAAATGGAAATGATTAATCTAGGAACTGCAGCTCGAAGAAGATAATAGCTAGGTTATGCATCAACCAAGAACTTAGCTAATAGAAATGTATAGTGAAGAAGAGAGAATGATTGATCTTTATTTCTGAAGGTCTTCAATTTGCGATTTGTTTGCCCTAAAATCGGATAACAATTGAATTTATATGGAATTTTAAGGATACATGATACAACTTGGTACAAATTAAGAAGACAGATATTAATATCGAAATTGACTGTAAAAGAAATAAATGCAAACCAAACGAATGGAATATCCTTGGCCCTCGAGTTCGATCACCATCGAACCAACTGAAGTTTCAGTTGATATAAGAACAGAGTAACAAGATAATGAAAACTAGAGAAAGGCGGTATATTGCTTTGTATTGCGAAAATATGATCTTCTTTACAAATGATCAGACCCCCTTTTTATAGTAGGGGAGTACTATTCTTGATACAATTTCAAATACAGTAAGAAATCCCATGATTAGTTAATTAATCGGCCTCTTCATGAGATTTTTGCTGTGATCCTCGCTCGATCTCGGATATTTTGGCTTTTCGTTAGTTGGCTCGGTAAGCTTCCCTCGATCTTGCTCGATCTCTATCATGCTTGGTCTCGATCTTGGCAGATCTCGATTTCAATCGATCTCTGAGTCACAAGCTCGGCGATGTAACTTTACATCATGGTCCGATATAACATGGGGTCGAACTTTAACCTGCCACGTTCCAGTTTCGATTAGTCATACAAAAAAGGGCAAGCTCATTTTAGAACGTATACAAATAGTCCCCTCATTTCATGGAGAGAAGATGACGAGAAACGAAATGGACTTTTCCAATCTCGTCTTGATAGGACATAACGTAAGTGCGAACCCGACTATGATGTCAGAGACAAGTGGATACTGAAACGTCACGTCGGTTCAGGAATTGAGGCATTAAATGCCTATCACTTGTTGTCGGCTACTACCGATTTTGAACCGTAGCAACCTATAAAAACCCTAGCCTTTCCTCATTCAAACTTTTTCATTCAAAATTCTTCCTACTCTTGCTTTTTCTTCAACAAATCTCTTTGCTTTACAATTTTCACACCCAAATTCCTTGAACCCTAATCAAACCACGTATCACCCCAATTCTCTTTTCTCTTGTTTATTAATGGCTAAAACTTCCAAAATCGTGCCGCAAAAGGAGGTCACTTCTTCATCAGGACCCCGCCGGCAATGAGGCTCCGACGAAACCCCACCCGGGGGAGTTCATTTCGATAGGGTGCCCAACCAACGCTCATTTTAAGCTTGAGAAAATTCCCTCGGGGGGGCGATATGAACCGATCTCGAGGTATATATGCACCATCACCAAAGGCATCCTCAAAAAGGTAAAAGAGGAGTTTAATTGGGTGAACAAGGATGTAGTTGTTCCTATTCCTGAGGAATCGTTCACCACTCACGTGGAGGGGTATCTAAGTATTTATACTTACCCCTTCACGATGTGTCCCTTAGACCCCATCATCGTCGCCTTCTACAAGAGGTATGACGTCACCCTCAGCCAAATCCACCCTTCATTCTGGAGAATAGTCATTCTCCTCTATTTCTTCACAAGCAAAATCGAGGGATGTCCCTTCACCCTCGATCACCTTATGCGCCTCTACGGTCCACGGCTCTATCGAGGAAGACTGATTAAGCTTGACCTCCAGGCCAGTAGAGCCCTGTTCTCCAGCATAGAAGAGTCCCGGGATCGAGGCTGGATAGGCAGATTTGTCCGAATAAAGACTTCGGACCTGATCCTCGCTGAAGACATGTCCTTCCCTGAGAAGTGGAACATAAAACGTAAGTACACTTCACCTTGAATGTTTAGTTCGATGTTTTACTTTCTATCTTCTTTTCTCATCTATGTTTTGGTGTTGCAACTGTGGCCTAGATGCCTAAACCAATTTCAGAACTCAAGCAATGGGTCGAAGGCCTAGTGTCACAGAGCCCCTACTACGAACGTGCTTGGATAGAGTTGTCGAAGGGCCAATAGGAGGCCCATAATAATGGTAAGTCTCTTCCTTAGAACGGGTACCGTTTGGGTTTTTTCTCAAGATAACTCATCATTTTTCCTTTGTAGACCTCGAAAAAGACGTAGCAATTAGGCCCATATCTGCTGAGAAGAAGTACTTCCCCTGCCACCTGCTCCGAAGTAGGCCAAGGAGAAGAAAAGAAAAGGGGCTCCGAGTCCCCCCTGGTCCGAAAAAGAAAGACCTGCAAAGAGGTATTGTAAGCCCAAAAAATAGACCGATGCCATGCATCCGCCGATTAAGGGATGAATCCAAAGAGGACGAGAAGGATAATAGTTCCAAACTGGTGACCCACATACGGGTTGGTGTTACCACACAAAAGCCTTCTGAACCAGAGGAGGTTGATGAGGGAGCCTCGACTGAAATTCATAAACCAGAAGGAATCGAGGCTGCTCCATCCCAAGCCGATATGGTCAAGGGAGAAACAGGGGCGAGGCTTCTCGAATGGCTGAAGATGTCTCGAGGGACAATCTCGGAGTGATTGATATCTCCGAGTCCTCTCAATTTTTGGATGCCACGATCCGTGAGACCGCTAACTTGGAAGGTACGTTGCTCTTGTGAGGGTCCTCAGGGGGCAGTTGACATCCACGGTTTCCTGGATGGGGTAGAGTTTGAAGCTTTGGGAGATGTCATCGGGTTTGGTGAATTATCAGTGCCGAAGAAAGTACTATCACCGGGCGTCGTTGGGTCTTCATCGAGCCCAAAACTAGTGGACCAATTCCCTGCCCCCAATGCTAACCCTGATCGTAGGGGTAACATTGTGCTTACTATCTCTGAGGATGCACGGGTCTTCTCTCCCCCGGTGGGAATCTCTAGCTACCTCAGATGCTTGGTGACCAAGGAAGACCAAGCCGTGATGAATGCGGTGAAAGCCGCTTGCCTGTTCAATGAGGCCCAACACGCTCTGAATTAGGTAAATTCGAGGGCCATTCCATTATCTCCTTTAAACTGTGAGTTGCAGGTAACTCTAACTTTTTCTTCCATACTTGTAGGCTTTGGTGTTATATCACGAGGCTTTCCTTCGAATCCGAGAGGAGCGCAAGGCTGAGGTTCAGGACCTTACTGAGAAAAATAACACTTACCAGCTTCTTAGTGAGAAGCTTCAGGATGATTTAGTGGTGGCTCGGGATGAGCATACTGAGATGGCCAAGCATATATTCTGAGTGCTTCACGATAGTGTAGATGAATTTGATATAACGACTAACGACCCGATTTTGCAAGTCCGATAGAGGCTCGAACAGATCAAGGACTTCTAGAGACAAATAGATATCATACGAATCGAGGCTGAAGAGTTCAAGAAGAATATGAACATCTTAGCATCGGAAAAGGAGGCCATCCAAGCAGAGTTGGAGTCAGCTGAGTCCCAACCCTGGGCTGCAAAAGAGAAGGCCTCGATACAGGCCAAGAAAATTAAGGAGCTTCAGTCTCAGCTGGACTTGGCTATCTCTAATAAAGCAAACTTGGCCAATGATAAGGCAAGCTTGGACAATGAGCTCGAGGCGGCTAAACCTAAGGCGGCAGTGATCCACAGTCAACACCAAAGCTGATGCCAAAGTGGCCCAATATAAGGTTGACGTCGAGGCCATCCAGGCGAAGGCCAAGAGCATGGTGGATCATGCAAAATGGTAAGCTCAAAGGGAATCCCTCAAGGAGGTTCAAGTTCAAGCTTTTGATATTACGTCCGAAATTGAGATGCCAAAGTGGAGGAAGTCAGGGTCCGAAAGTTGGCCTTTCCCAGGGAAGACTCCGAGATCTTGAGCGAATCCGAAGACAGGGAAGATCTAGAGGATGGAGATGGTGCCTCCGATGAAGATCAGGCTGCTTAGGCCTTTATATTTTTGCTTTTTTTTTGTATCTTTTTTAAGGCTATTTTGGCTATTGTAAATTCTTGTATTTGGCTGATCTTGCCTTTTTAAAAAGATCATTTAAATATATGCAAGGCTTCTTATTCCTTTTGGCCATTAAATTTTTTCTTTTGTTTCATTGCTTGTGTTTACAAGGGCCGGGGTGCCTTAGCATAAAACAGCTTAACTTGTGTAAGTTTGAACAAACCTTTCCTTTACACTATTTAGTTTCGAGGTGTTTTGGGTTCGATGTCACCTGGTACTTTCTTCCGAAATAAGTAACTCAATATGCTAAGGGTTAGCCTTTATAACCGGTTACGAAAATTTTGATGGCCTATTTTTGTTACAGTTCTCGAACATCTCTGTGCCGCGTTAATATGGCCATGGCCTTTTAATTCAGGTGTGGCCCGGTGGGCTTTCTTCCCCGAGTTATCCAGGCTTGCCTAAGATAACAGACTCCGAATAGGCATGGCCTTGTCCTTTAAAATTCGGGGGTTGACTACTAGGTCTTGCATTCCCAATATTTTAATAGCTCGATCTATTCGAGTTCATTTCCGGATGTCAGTCCTCGAGTGAGGGAGAGACCATCCGAGCTCATTTCTTTAAGAGGTCGATTGTACGGAATTGTAAAGTGGAAATTTTTCTAAGACATAATGTAGTTGCAAGAAAAGTACTTCTCTTTATTCTTGTCAAAAATATTCATACATCCATACATGTTTTATGCCAAGGCTCGAACAATCTACGTGGGCACAGTTCGTTCGACTATTTGGCCCTTACAACAAATCCTACTTATTGAGACCCTTCCATAATGAAATAACTCCTTGCTAAAGCAATCCGGTAACCGAGGGTAATCCCCTCAGTATTCGAGGTTGATTGTAGAGAGACCTCAGATACTATAAACACAATCTTCATACCAATTTGTGATCGGCCTTTGATTCTAAGTTAGCACGATCCATTGTTGCCTCGTTAAAAACCTTGTCGGAAAACCCATTTGGACAAAACCGGTCTAAGAAAAAAAGAATGCAACGCGTGATTTTAGACCTAAAGACTTCATGTTGTACCTTGTCGATCACCTGGAAATGTTAGTCAAAAAATAAAAGGAAACAAGAAGGGTCATACCTTAGCAGTAGTATCGTTTTAGGTGAGTTACATTCTAATTGCTCGGTAGTGGTTTCTCGTTCAGCATTCCGAGTTTATAGGATCCTTTCCCATTGACCTCAAGGACTTGGTACGTTCCTTCCCAATTAGTACCTAATTATCCTTCCTTCATATTTCGTATGTTGAGGGTGACTTTCCTTAGCACTAAGTCCCTGACAATAAAGTATCAAAGATTGTCTCTTCGATTGTAGTATCTCTTAATTCGTTATTTTTGGGATGCCAGTCGGACGAGGGCAACTTCACGCATTTCATCCAATAATACTAGGCTCATATTCATGGCCTCGTCATTGGATTCCTTTATTGCATATCGGAACCTGACACTCGGATTAGAGTTTTGGTACCATAAACCAACGAGAATGGGATAGCCTCGGTACTAGACTTTGAGGTTATGCAATATGCCCAAAGAACTTCGGCAGAATTTCCTTCCACTTTCCCTTGGCATTGGATAGCCTATTTTTAAGATTCTGGATGATGGTTTTGTTGGTCGATTTGGCTTGCCCAATTCCGCTAGGATGATAAGGTGTCGACAGGATTATTTTGATTTTGTGATCTTCGAGAAATTTTGTTACTTTGCTGCCGATGAACTGTTTCCCATTTCACACACTATTTTGGATGGCATCCCCAATCGACATATGATGTGGTCCCAAATGAAGTCGATGACATCTTTTTCCCTAACTTTCTCGAAGGCCTATGCTTCAACCCACTTAGAGAATAGTCAGTCATCAATAAAATGAATTGAGCTTTACCTGGTGCCCATGGAAGAGGGCCAACGATGTCCATTACCCACTTCATGAACGCCCATGGAGACAAGACCAAATGGAGTAGTTTCCCAGGTTGGTGAATCATCGGTGCATGTGTTTGGCACTCGTCACATTTTTGGACAAACTCTTCGCATCCTTCTCCATGTCGATCCAGTAGTAGCTTGGCTACCTTTTGGATCAATGATTTTTGCAAGTGCCCTCGTGAACTTCCCTTAGAATATACTCGGTATTAACCAGTCCCAAACATATTGCTAGTGGGCCATCGAACATTTTCCTGAACAAGGTTTCGTCTTCGGACAAGGTGAATTATGCCGCCTTTGTGTGCAGGGCCTTCGATTCTTTTGGATCTGAGGGTAGCTTTCTGGTCTTCAAATACTCTATGATCAGAATTGAATTCGGAAGTTCCTAACTTGATTTGGCTTGTTTTGTCGAAAGCTAGTAATTTGAAGGTTTGAAAGTGTAATGACCCGGCCGTTCGTTTTAAGAATTTATTCCCTGATCCCCTATTGACTACTTTCCCCGTGCTTGTTTTTGCTATTTTATTTTGCCGGGATATTTGGTCTTGAGTTTCGGAGTGTTTTAGGACACTTAGTCCCTAAAAGAGAGCTTAAGCTTTAGAATTTGGATCGTAGTCGGAGTAGTGTGAATACGGCCTCGGAATGGAATTCCGTTGAGTGATTTCGGGTTTAGGAGCGTGTTCGAATTGTGTTTTGGAGGTCCGTAACTTATTTAGGCTTGAAATACCAAAAGTCAAATTTTTGAAGTTTCTAGCTCGATAGTGAGATTTTGATCTAAGGGTCGGAATGGAATTCTGGAAGTTGGAGTAGCTCCTTAGTGTTGAATGTGACGTGCATGCAAAATTTCAGGTGATTCAGAAGAGGTTTGATAGACTTTTTTTTTATCGAAAGCGCAATTTGAGAGTTTTTGGACTTGTTAAGCTTGAATCTGATGTTAAATTGGTGTTTTGATGTTGTTTTGAGCGTTCCGAAGATTGTAACAAGTTTGAATGATGTTTTAGGATTGGTTAGCATGTTTGGTTGAGATCCCGGGGGCCTCGGGTGTGTTTCGGATGCTCAACGGGTCATATTTTAGACTTAAAGAATTGTAGAAAAATTACAACAGGTCAGTTCTGGTTTCCTTCTTCACGTTCACGAGAGGAATCTCGCGTTCGCGAAGAGGAGTTGGGGTTGATGGAGTTTTAATGCTTCGCGTTGGCGAAGGTGCTCCCACGTTCGCGAAGCAGTGAGGTCTTCTACCTATGCATTCGCGATTATAGTCTGGCGTTCGCGTAAGAGGAGGGAAGATGTCACCGCGTTCGTGAAATGGACATTGATGAAGGAAGGCTGTACCAAGCGAAGTTGTGCTTCGCGAACGCGAGGTTCCTTCCGCGTTCGCGAAGAAGGAATTAACTGGGCAGAATATAAAATTTTAAAGTCGAGGGTTTAGCCATTTTCTCAAAACTAGAGCTTGGGAGCTTGGATTTGAGCGAGGTTTTGAGGGATTTTCAGAGATTTCGATTAGTTAATGATTCTTATCTCCTTTTTGCTTATAACCCATTAATCGAAACATGAATTCATCATCTAATTTCGGATTTGGGGTGAGAAATTGGGGAAAAATTCTTAGGCCTAAATTTCGAGTTTTGATTGGGACTTTGACATTGGATTTTGATAATTTTTGTATGGTTAGAATCGTGAGTGAATGCGGGTTCATAGTCCGTAAATTTTACCTGATTTCGAGATGTGGTCTCGGGGGCATTTTGGTCATTTTACTTAATTTCGCTTATTAGCTTGGAATTTATTTGAGGAATCAGTTACTTGAAGTTATATTTACATTATGCAATTGAATTGAATAGATTTGGGCCATTTGGAGTTGATTACTCGTGGCAAGATCATGATTTCGGGTTGATTTTGAGTCGGTTCAAGGTAAGTGGCTTGTGTAATCTTGTATGGGGAAAACTCCCTTAGGATTTGATTTGTTGATAATTGAAATACCTTGTACGTGAGGTGACGAGTGCGTACTTGTGCTAATTGTTGAAAATCTATTTTCTTTAAGTAACTATAAATGTGATTTCCATTTTTATTGTTCATGCTGCGTGTAATTTAAGCCTGCTATTAGCCTAGGAAAGCGTGTTTAATTGACTTAATTGCTTTATTTGCTCAAATTGCCTTATTTGGATTATGTGCGGCATGCTAGGCTAGAGATACCTGTTTTACTTTGATATGGAAATTCGAAGTAAATTGAGTATTCTTCGTGTTGCTGTTGTGTGTTTACTTTTGGACTATAGGACGGTATCCCAGGAGATCCCCTTGTATGTTTACTTTGGGACTACAGAATTGTATTCCGGGAGATTCCTCTGCACTTTTATATTAGAACTACGGGACTGCACCTGGTAGATTCGTCCAGTACTGGATATTTACATTTGGGACTACGGATCGGGACTCCGGTAGATCCCTGCGCATTATGAGTTGGACTATAGGACGGTAGCTGAATTTATTTTCGTAATTATTTTGTCTCTATTAAAGTTGTTGTTCTTCTTCTATCATGTGTTACTTCTTACTGTTGCACTTAAGTATACTGTCTTATTCTATACTGTTATATCTTGTATTTCCTTTAACCTCAGTAGGGGACCTTCCTCGTCACTACTCGACCGAGGTTAAGCTTGGCACTTACTGAGTACCGCTGTGGTGTACACATACCCTTCCTGCGCATGTTTTTCATGTGCAGATCTAGGTACTTCCACTCACTCTTATCACGCTTGAGGCGATGCGCTTTGTAGAGACCTTGAGGTATAACTGCCGCGTCTGTAGACCGAAGAGTCCCTTTTTATTCTCAGTACTAGTATAGCCCTTTCTGTATTTCCTTGTTGGTCGACATTTATGGAGTTAGAGCTTATTATGCAATCTTTTAGCTTGTGATTCATGGGGTTCCGGATTTTAGGAGTGTTATATTGATATTTTTGTACTATTATATGCCAAGCGTCATCTTAAACATTGTTTAACCTTGTTATCTCGGTTTTTAGTTACTTTCTTTCCACAATTGTTTCTTTTTTCCGCTTTTGTTAGTCTTACCTAGTCATAGAGACCAGGTGCCTTCATGATAGTTCACAGAGGGCGAACTGGGGTCGTTACAGAAAAATTCCTCGATGTGACCGTAGGTTGACTTTGTGGCTACCGAGTTCGAATTTTGGTTCCGGGACTTGGTATGGGTTTCATTTTGCTATTTGAAACTTGTATGCAAAATTTGGTGCAAATCGAGTTGGTTTTATAGGATTCGGACGCTCGGTTGTGATTTTAGAAGTTCTTGAGTTTTCATTGAAATTTCATGCATTTATCTGATTCGTAGTTCTAGGTGTTATTTTTGGTGTTATGATCGTGTGAGCGAGTTTGTATGATGTTATTACACCTATGTGTAAGTTTGGTTTGGAGCCCGAGGGGCTCGGGTGAGTTTTGGATAGGCTACGAACCATTTCGAACTTCGAAAGTTGCTCGTTTCAGCTATCTTCTTATATCTGGTGCATTGTGCTTCGTGAAGCAACTCTCGCGATCGCAAAGGGGAAATAGAGCTGGGAAGAAATTTCTTCTTTGCGAATGCGAGGAGCTAGCCTTGAACGAGAAGTAGAAGGGGGTTTACCCTTCGCTAACACGACCTTCTTCTCGCGACGGCGTTACTCTTCGCGAACGCAATCCTTGGCAATAGAACGCGAAGGCAGGGGGAGCAAGCCTACGCGAAGGGTAGCTCGAGAATGCGAAGGCCTTTTGGCAGCTATGCTTCGCAATCACGTTAGGGCACCTAACGTCCAGTGATTTAAAGATTTTAAAATCGGGATTCTCGTTATTTTTCACTATAGGTGCCTACCTAAAATTAGGTGGCCAAACTGATAGGACAAAGCTTTAAATTAAGAGTACTGAACAACTATGTGAGTTCTGTGCTGCAAAAGGACGAACCTGCCTACGTTTATCATCCTAGTAATAAATAGAAATAAATTCAGGCAAGTGGCCAACAGCTAAATATTTTCACTTTAAGAGAAGGGACACAAAATTGAAAGTACAAGGGATGAGCTGTAATTTTGGGAAAATTTTATTAGTAGTCATTCAAGTGAAGATTCCTTGCACAAAGATCATTATTCTATTTTGTCACTTAAAATGTCATCTCATTAAACCTTGATTGCCTCAAATAAAACAATACATAATTTATATATTATGCATTCAAAATCTGATGTGGCTTTCTAAAGCTTTGTTTTCCTTCTTGAAATATGATGTTTTTTTTTTTTTTTGGAATACCAAATATGTTGTTTCTAATCCTAATTGATCACCCAAGAACTTTTGAATTCTGAGAGATATCGCTTATTTAAATTATTCTCTATGGGACGAATTATTCTTAAGATAGTGTTTATAGCTCGGGCTTTATACTAGTCTTCCATGGTATATAATTTTTCTAACAATAAATCCCATTTATTATGAACACACCTTCAGTTATCTTTTAGATGAGACAATAAAGTTAAAATTACTTCTCTAAGGACTAAGTGTATGAAAGTTAAATTATACTTTACTAGGAGATGTGTGCAAAGAAAATATCTTAAGGTAATTATATTATTTTATTAGTTTAATAAACAGAAGATTTGATATGTTTCTAGCATTTTTGCTTAGTTCCAATTGGGTCGTTCTTTTATTTCATCCTTTAAAATCAAAAGGGTAATTTCGAAACTATGAGATGGTGAAAGTACAGATTAGGAGCAAAAGATAAAAGTAGATGTGATATTTTCCTCTTTCTTTTTCTGATGATTAATAATTTCGTAATCTTATTAGTAAGGAGATGCATGGATATTAAACTTTTCACACATTATTCAATTTGGGGCCCTAAAATCTTTTTAGTGTAGATTTTCTATCTTATTTTTGCTTAGACAATATTGAAGTTAATAAAAAAAAGAAGGAAGGAAATAAAAAACTACGTTGTATGGCCACTCCCAAAATAATACAAGGAAAAATATATATTTTTTGTATATTAACGTATAAATCTATATATTTTGTATATAATCAATATACATTTTTTTTAAATATTTGACTAGATGTAACTATTTTTGATCGACTGGCCAAATGTGTAAGTTGCCTAAAAAGGAAAAAGTACAAAGTCCTTATAAAAGTAAGAAAGAAAAATTATCTATTTTTTAACAATAAATTTTTTTAGAACTTTGAATTAAGCTACTTAAATATTCACATTAGTAAATAATAGTAGTTTTTAGAATTTTGAATTAGGCTAAGCCTTTAAAGATTAATATTATTTTTTTCCAAAATAACTTTAACCTATTTGGTTAAGCTTATGAGAAATTAGAATTAAGATTTAGGAGTACTTACCGAGAAAAATGCTTATTTTGGATGTTTAAGGTATTTGCTTAAACTATGGGAGAAGAATTAGTGATTCTGACCAGTAACGAAGTAGTTTTTCTAATGTGAAAAGTAAGAAGAAATTTGTAAATACTTTTTGACAGTAGAAACAAAAGTTAATATTTCACTATAAAATTATCCTTACTAAAAATGTTATTTCTCAAGTTGCTTCTCCTTAATTTAACTGTTGTCTCTAACTTAATTTGGTACGGGTTCACGTGACCCTATGCTTTTTTTCTAGACAATGTATAATAATACCATACTTCTTCAAATTACTTAAATATTTATATGTGAACACTCATGCACGAAGATTTTTATGGTACAATAATTTTTTTGTGCACTTATACAAATGAAATTGACGGTTCAAATCCTACTTCGGACAACTTTATTTTTGGAATAAAGAATATATAAAAACATATGCGAACATCATTAAAATTTCAAAAAAATATATATAATTTTAAATCTATAATTTCAAAAGTTTAACACATTTAAGATAACACATTCTCTACTTAAACTTAGCAAACAATCTTCCTCGCCTCTAAAAATGAATGTTTGTGGTGACTGATCTCGAGATATTTCTTAAAACTTTAGCAAAATTACTTGTAGTATTTTTTTCAACCCAATGCTACTTTAGTTTTGGGCTATTTGCAAGCAAATGGAATTTCACGACAACATCTAAAGTTATTCATGATCATATTAGTATAAAACCTGTTTGGTCAAGCTTCTCTTTGGATCAAAGTATTCTTCTTCTTTTTTTATTTGAGATGTTTGACCAAGCTTTTTGGAGGAGAAAAAGTGCTTCCAACAGAAGCAATTTTGAATTTTTTTCTTATCAAAAATATCCTTAACGAAATACTGAATATACTATTAATTAACTAGTGAATTTTCCGCAGTCTGCATGATCATAAAGATAAATAAAAGAGCTCTTAAAATTTCCTGTATAATTTTAATTCTGTAAGTTGAATGACAACAAATAATTTAAAGGCAAAAGAAGAATGATATTAAAACTACAACGATATATGCTTAACAACTTCACATATACAATCATTTGATAACAAATCCTTTTGAGGTAAAGAAACAACAAATAGTAATAAATACACATATGGTTAACTTTTTCGTCATTCATATTTAATAAACGGAAAATATCCAAATATGTCCTTGTACTATAAGAAATTGAACATATTTGTCGTTCGTTAATACTTTAGCTTATATATATCCTTACGTTTATATAGTTGGTTCATATATGCCCTTCTAGTCACATAATTGGTCTATATATACCTTTTTTGTAACGGAATTCACTCAAACTAATTAGCTCTGTCTTTAATTATATTAAAGTGTATTACAAACAATATTTCCTTTTTATTAGTAGTACTTTTTTTCCTTTACCTTTCTCTTTTCTTTCTTCATTTTTTCTTTTCTTCTCTTTTTTTTTTTTTCCTTTTTCTTTCTCCCATATCCGGTTTCCTCCATGACTGATACCTTCTCTATTTTCGTGTCACCAATTTCACGTATTTTATTCCAAAAAATCAAACCTACACCACAAAAAGCTTCCTAGAGAGAAGGCCATGGTTCTTCTGAAAAGAAAGAGATGAAAATTATCGGAGAAATTTTTTCGTTGGTGTTTATTATTTGGTGAAGGGCCTGAAGGCAGTGTATGGTTATTCAGATTTTGAAGGTGTTGTTCACTGTGGAGCTTCAAATCTGAAGGGAACAAGACCTTCAAAATCCGAATAACCATATCCTACCTTCACCCAATTAACACTACCGGAAAAAAAATTGGCAATTTTCATCTCTTCATGTCAGAAGAATCTGCGGGGTTTGTTGATAGTAAAATTAGCAGGATTTCATGAGTTTTGTCAACTAAAATTGGTGACGAAAATGGAGAAGGCATCAACAATGGAGGAACTCGGATATCGGAGAAATAAAAAGGAAAAAAAAAAGAAAAGAAAAAAGAAGAAAGAAAAGAGAAAGTTAAAAAAAAAAAGGTACTAATAAAAATGAAATAGTATTTGTAATACTTTTTAACACAATTAACGAAAGAGCTAATTAGTTTGGGAGGATTCCGTTTCAAAAAGGATATATATGGACCAACTATGTGACGGTATGGGCATATATGAGCAAAAGTATTAACAAAGGACAAATGTGCTCAATTCGTGTAGTACAAGGGTATATATGGACCTTTTCCATTTAATAAAATTGTGTTGTCATTATAGTCAGCAAAATTATGGTTTTTTTTTCCTTTTTGTAAATTAAGTAATCTTGCTAAACCACCATAGAAATTTCGATATTCACCATGTCATTATACTTCTCCAACATTTTTTTTTTATTATTTCTCGATCACTAAAAGGAAAAAAAAAATTATATTTTATTCACTCTCTACTGCATGTGACATGTGTGTGTGATTCGAGGATTTAAAGATAATCCTGTTATAAAATACTTGATTGTAGTGGATGTTAATTCTTTTTCATTTTCTCTAGAACTTTATCCGTTCTAATACTTATGGAGTTATGATTGTAGCTCTATAACCTTCACTATGATCTTAATGACATATTTATGATAATCTTTGATATACCTTTATGTATAATACTATAAATAGAAAATGAGAATTGATATTGAATATATTTGAAAAATACTGTTGAATATATGAAAAAAAAAAAAAAGCCATCTCTTCATCTCTATGTCTATTGTCTATTTTATTGTTTCATATTTTAACTTTTTAGTTTCTTAACAAATCCAATAATAATAGAAGATATATGAAGGCAATCCCAGTAATCGACTTCACTCAATATCTCTACCTTTCAAGTAATGGTTGGGAAATGTTATCTTTATTCTCTATTTTGTCTTGAAAAACTCTATGCTTTTTCAGTCACACAACTCTTTTATACACATATTCTTTGACCTATATTCAAATTTAGATATTGTGACGATCCGGCCCGTCGTCACGTGAGTTACCGTCCCATTTTCTTCGTTATATGCTTAATTATATTTCAATATGTGTACTTGGTGAATTTGAGTTAATTCGGATTGAGTTTAGTAGGAAATGAGACAGTTAGTCTCTTTAATGAAGGATTAGTTTGGAAAGTCAACCGGACGTTGACTTTAGAGTTAGAGGGCTCGGAATCGAATTCCGATGATTCGGTTAGTTTCGGCGGATGACTTAAGGCTTAGGAGCGCAATCGGAAGTAATTTTGGGGGCCCGGTGAAGGAGTTAGCCTATTTTGGCGAAGTTACTATTTTGGCGATTTCCGGTTGATAGGCGATATTTTGATCCGGAAATCGGAATTAAATTTCGAGAGTTGCTATAGCTTCGTTATGTGATTTGGGATATGTGTAAAAAATTTCAGGTCATTCGGACGTGGTTTGGTCGGGTTTTTGATCAAATATGTGTTTTGGAAGTTTAGAAGAACTTAGGCTTGAATTCGATGTAATTTAATGGTCTTGGCGTTGTTTGATGCATTTTGATAATTGGAACAAGTTTGTATGATGTTTTAGGAGGTGTTGGTATTTTTGGTTGAGGTCCAGGGGGCCTCGGGGTGATTTCGGATGGTTAACGGGAACTTTTGAAGTTGGAAAATTTCATAATAGACGAAATTGTAAATGAGTGTGCACATGACCTCACTTTAGACGATCATATCTCCCGTTATATAAGGATTTGTGTGACCCACAACCTATCAAATTAAATCTCTTTGAGTCTAGTTTCCAACATAATAAACCGTTCGTCATTTGGATGTGTATACAGAAAGTTATGGCCATTTTACTGGGAAGGTGTTACTCGCGCGAAATTTCGCGCGAACTTTGAAACTTCGCGCGTTTTGCTGAGTATTCTGCCTCCGACGCGCGAACAACGCGCGAAGTATGCGNTTTAAGTGTGTTTTCATGGTGATTTCACTTCTTAATCACTAGTTACAACATGAATTTGATTGAATTTCATAGGATTTATTCAAAATCTCAAGAACACCCCAAAGTTATCTTTCAAGATTTGGTCTACAAGAGATTCGACGCACGAGGAGACTAATTTGAAAGGCAAGGGCATAGCGAGCTAGACTTTGGGCCGGCTAGAGGTGAGTAATACTTGTAAATGATATCCTGAGGGTTTGAAACCCCGGATTTGCACATCATAGTGCCGTATTGAGGTGA